>PVHP010016554.1:0-35611 GCA_004024765.1 Zapus hudsonius
TTAAAACAAATGTAACATTGAATTCTAAAACTAACAGAATTGAGTTCCCCACTGCAAGCCAAAAGCAGTTATCACTTGTGGAGGGCTTAGTGCAATCCAAGCTTGAGCTAAGTACTTCACAATCATCACCTAACTTTAACCAGCATAACAATACTCATAGAACTAATCAGCCTACCTACATGCACACCAGGAACCCCGAAGGCAGAGAGGCTGAATGAGTCACCCAAGATCAGAGAGCTAACAATAGACAGAGTGAATGCAGTCATCAATGCTCAGAAGAATTTTGACATATATTACACAATTCATTCCTAACATTTCCAAGCACATAAAGACTAGCAGGAAGATAAAAGTTTGGTAAAGTTTCCTGCCTCATTGAGCAGTATAATCATGCACAAATACTTCATTTAGACAATTTATGTGAGTAGAAAAAGCTTAAAATCAAATTACACCTTTCACTTTGTCTGTCTCCAAGCAGCATTTAATGGGCTACAGGTAAGCAATGTAATGCTTATGAAAAAGGACTTTTATTACAGTCTAAATAGCTTTGATAGCTTTGCTGCAAATTTTAAATTTATATTGCATTTATTTTTACTCTGGAACTATAATTTATGTGAGGGCTTCCTAATACCTATCCTATCTGATTAATAGCTGATGGCTCAATCTCAGCAGGTAACACCAATGATACCACCTACTATAGTGTTGTGGTGTTGTGGGATTATCTCAAGGATTAGTCCACCTGTATAAGGACATGTAAAGCTTCAGGTAAACACTATACTCAGGTTTTGTACTCTCAACCATTCAAAACCTTGTATAAAAATCACATCTTATGCAACTGTTATCCTAACAATTCTGTGTAAGCTAATGTGGTGGTTTGAAGCAAATGCCTCCATAAACTCATGTATTTTGAATGTATGGTCTCCAGATGGTGGCAATTTGGAAGGTAGAGACTTGCTGCAGGAGGTGTATTGCTGGGGGCAAATTTTAGGGTGCTATAGCCAGCTCTCCCTTGCCAGAGCTTGGCATACTCTCCTGCTGCTGTTTTCCACCTGCTGGGGCAGAAGTGATGTCCATCCTCTACTCATGCATGCTGCCCCCTGATATCATGAAGCTGTCCCTTGAGCCTATAAGCCAAATAAACCCTTTCTCCCATCAGCTGCTGTTGGTCAGGTGTTTGGTCTGAGCAATGTGAAGGTAACTAAAACAACAAAATTGCTTCTATTAAATCAGATTTTTTTCATGTTGTCCTATGTTGCCCAATCTGTACTCAATCACACAATCCTCCTGCCTCAGCCTCCTGAGCACTAAAATTACCACCAATTATGAACACCACCAAGGCAGGCATGAATTCCACTTGTAGTACCCTGAATAAAAATTCTATTGGATGGGCCATTATAGAAAAACCTCACTCTCACCTCTAATAATTTTTGCATATTAAAGTTAGGTGAGAATTGTCTTTGATGAAGGAGAAATGTTAAGTTACCCCCAAACGGCCATCAGAGAGGAGTATCAAAACTAAAGACTAGTCTAGGTTGTTTGCTCTGGTGAGAGTCGAGGAAAGTCACATCTGGATTGGAAACATATTAGCCCTAGACACTCAGATTTTACCAGGAGTTAATGGAGCCTTCCTGTCAGTAACCGGTACCTGAGGCTCCTTGTGATCCAGACAAAATTGACTGTAACTACAGAAGATGTCTGCATTCACACTTTCCCCACCTCAGATGTAGAATCCTTCTGTTGATCTCACCATTGCTAGATGACCTCATCATCCACTCCTGGTCTGCACTGCAGCAATCCTCCAGAGAAGAAACTTGGGTTCTTCTATCTACACAAGCCTTCTCTCTCCGTCTCTGTTCTCATCTCTCTCCTTCTCTATGTGTGCCTTTTTAAGACATGCACATATACAGATGCACACATGTTCACCACATGTACCCATTCCTACATCCATTCATACATACAGACCCACATCAACCCCTTATAGAAAATACATGTTTTCCTGCCCAAGAAATTTAACTGAAGACTTCATAAAACTAGGACAGAAACATTAAATGCAACTCCTTCACATTGTCATATCTTTGTGCAGCATTCCTTTGACTTCCTTAGCAACAAGGACACTTCAGTGGCCTCTGGTCAGCACTCATGCTCCTCCCCCTTCTTTTGGTCCTAAGCCTCAACATCCCATGCATAGTGATTATGAAATGTCTTTGGTCACCCTTGGGCACCATGACTCCCGTAAGGCCTCAGTACATCCCCAAATGATTTGTCAATAGACTTTCCTAAAAGAGCTTCTTTCCCAGAAATAATGCTGGTAGCAGATCTGAAAACAAAAACATTCTTCTACTACTTAAAGACCCTTTTCCCCTGCCAAATTTTCCATGACTTGGTACTTGGTGGTCAGGTGGTAGTGAGGACAATAAAGAAATGTTGTGCTCGGCATTTGGTAAATCTTGGCAACAACAAAAACTATCATTAAAGTAAGTTTAAGGAAACTCCCTCATTAGGGGTATTCCACTAACGTACAGAGATTTTCTGGCAAGAGCTGTATTAAACACAGGGGTCTTATAGTTCCTTGATTTGGAAGCTAAACCATCGAGAGGCCCCAGCTCCTGTCAGGAACAGATGGTTATCTATCAACAACATGTGAAGCCCAGAAAACAGATGTTCAATAACACAAGATGACCATCAGCCGGAGCTGTCAAGTATAAGATTCTATATCAACACAGAAACTGCCAAAAACTTCACTTAGCAGGATCTAAAGTCTTGCCAAGCAGGGGGGCTTCATGAGAATCAGTAGGAGTGGGCTTAGAGGATACCAGCTGGACTATCACTTTCAGACCTCAGGTGATCATGCCAAACACTCAAATTGAACAAAGTGGGGAAAAAATAGAACAAAGCTGAAAACACCAGGTGACATCTTTGCTTCGCCAAAAGAGGGGAGAGAAAGGAAGAGGACAAATGTCCTGGATACATGACTTTAAACAGTGGGCTAGTTCTGGGCCAAAGACATTAAAGATGATTCACAGTGAACCCATCCCTTTACTTTCCTGTCAGCCTCGGTCATTTTGAGTCACCTCACCCCACAGTGGTCCACATGCACTCACTCACTCGCTACAGACTGTGCTGCTTTTGCCTCCATGTGAAAGCCAGAACACTTCCTATACATCTTCAGGGAAACCACATTTGCATCTATCCAGGAGATTAGAAATGCTGCCGATTTTAAGACTAAGTTCATCTTACTCCAGAGAATAATGGAGAAGAGTGAGAGCCAGCATGCAGTTTATGGAGGTCCTGGAGTTTTGTAGGATGTCTGTGTTGGTTACAGGAATCACTGATGCTGCTGGTACCCCCCCCAACAGTACAAAGAGAGCATCTTAGCTAAAGATCATGAGCAGTTGGGAAGGTACAATTTGCCTGTCAAGTTCTCAAGTCATGAAGGAAATGCAACTTGTCTTGAGGGAACAAGGCCTGGAAAGAGTGAAGGTACAAGAGATCTCTGAAAGCAGTAACATGGAACAGCAGGGGAATTAGATGGTTCTTTCCCAAAGAAGAGATAAGGGTTCTCCCACAAAGCTGTCACATTTCAGACAGCCCAGATTTCATTGTGGGAGGCATAGAGCACAACCTTCAAGCTGGTCACCCACCAGCAGCACCGGGTAGACCAGTTGTACCCACTACTTCACCCTCGTTCTTCTTCCCCCGTCCTATCTCTCTGCAGCATTTATTAATTCAAGATCACAGGCTGATCTCATACATAGCTCAAGAATTATTTGTATGCCATTGACACTAGATGTGTAGCACCAAATCTCTCACTTAACTGAACGTTGGGAAAATCAACTGCCCACCCTCCATCTTTATCTGGATATCTTGTATCCAACTTACCAAGTCTCAAACATAGTTCTTGGTCTGGTGCCCCAAACCCATGGAACAGCTATTCTCCCAGAGGCAGGATAAAATCTTACCAACATCCTTGAACTCTGCTCTTTCTTATGTGTCTTAAATATGGACCATCAGCAAAGCTTACTAGCTCTATCTTTTAATTCTATCCAGAATGAAACTGCTTCTTACAACTGCATTAATCACTGCATCCTAGACCAACCACCATGTCCTTGGTATGTGAACCATTGAAATAGCCTCCCAAACCAGTCTCCAAGTTTCCACACCTCCCACAGCATGTTTCTGTCAGTAAATATGCCCTGTATGGGAGTCAGATAAAAATATTTTATCTTACTTTGAATAGATTCCTCTCACAATTTGTTATACCATTTAAAATTCATAGCACTTGTTCATACCTTCTGAGATAGATGATAGATTGATTGATTGATTGATTGATTGATGATAGATAGATTGAGAGATGATAGATAGATAATAGATAGATAGATAGATAGATAGTAGATAGATAGATAGATAGATAGATAGATAGATAGATAGATAGATAGATGAAAGAAAGAGAGAAAGAAAAGAAGAGAAGAAAAGAAAAGAAAAGAAAAGAAAAGAAAAGAAAAGAAAAGAAAAGAAAAGAAAAGAAAAGATACAGATCTACTACAGCCCCAAACATGTGTTTTGTAAATGAAGGTCTTATAGTAGACATCTATGCCTATTAACAAAGACCCACTTCTTGACAAAACTTTTGCCAGTGTTCTCTTCTCCACTATGTCTCAATCTTGGTCTACCTCCTGGCCTTTTAAGCTCATGTTTAGCCAGCACATATCAGTTTAACAAAAATCTGCTCACCTTTGGTATCATTCGAATGTCTCATTTCCCATCCTAAGGGATGTATGTCTAAGCCTGTCCATATTTGTAGTAAGAATTCTGTTAGGTTACTCTAAGGAGACTTTCATATCTTATGATATCCAAATTCTTTTTAGGAATTTTCCATCTCCAAGACCCTCATTCTGCCATATTCCTAGCTGAGTAGTTCCATACCAAAGTCCTATTCCATACTATAGTGGCTTGAACAAATTATTTCTTGCAATTTTAATAGGTGACCAGTATACATTTTTCCCTTACACCTTTCATGTATAGATGGTTCATGAGTACTTAAGGCAGAGTACTTAAAACAGAAATGTACAGTCTTCATATTTTGAATTAGGAAAACTAATCAATACTAGGGTCTTATATGTAAGCAGGTTCTTACCTGCTTACCCTTTGGGAAGAAACTATGTAGCAGAGTAACTGGGATGCTGATTTTCCTGTCTACTTAATTAATTAAAAAATTAGGAGCACATTTCAAGTTATGGGCTTTATATTAAAACAAAGCCAATCTCTCTCTCTTTCTCTCTCTTTCTCTCTCTTTCTCTCTCTCTCTCTCTCTCACACACACACACACACACACACACACACACACACACTCCTCTCGTGATGCTAAGGTGATATGCCCTGGACTCTGAGTAAAGGAAGTGCTTAGCCCTTCCCAAGGCTGGTTAAGGAGCTGTCCCTTTTCCCTGGAGCTGACCAAGAGGCAGGTGTGAAAGTGGGAAACAAATGTAAGAAATATCTAGGCCCAGGAGTTTGTGCAAAGTGACCATTGGATATTTTAAGGTATTGTCTGTGGTTTTGGGGCCTCTGAAAGGCTACTGAAAGCTTGAGAATGAACTTTGCCCAAATGAGATGGAAGGGCCAAGAAGAAAGAGCAGCCATGGACCCTGAAACCAGAAGGGAATACTAAACAATGAGACCAGCACAGAGCAATTATGCTCACTGGAGGGACACTCTCAGGACCTTGAGGGATGGGAAACAGCAATTTGGCCATATAACATGGAGGCTGGGAACAGCAGAGAGAATTGGTTCTGAGCACATTTGAGAGACAGCCCTTCAGAGAGTGTCTAAAATTGTATCAGGGGCAGAATTTCTAAGCTCAAAATAGGGTAGAATGTTCTAATATGGATACTTCAATGGGAAACATGATCTTATTTCAGATCACTGCCTATGGAGACCAAGACATTGAGCTTACAATAAAGCTAGCAATTTAATAGACATTATTTTAATGACCACCATGGAGTGTTCATTTATGCATTCATTTAATAAATATTGATTGAGTGTCTGTCACATGCCCATAATTGTTCTGGTAATGAAGATGGAGTGATAAGGCCAACAGGCATGGCTCAGAGCACAGGGTGTAGTAGGAGAGACAATAAGCTGAAGTGAAAGAGTGTTAGTAGACACCTGCAATAAATTCTACCAGAGAAATCCATGGGGGTAAGTAGATGGATGGGTGAGTTTTCTGACACTTCTAACTTCATCTAGTCCATTGCAAGACATGCCTCCTTCAGAGTTGGCTGGCTGGGTCATTCAGTGTTACATGCATGATGAGGATCCTTCCCTTAATCAGGTCCCGCCTCTCCCATATCCTTGCCATACCTCCCTGTCACCTGCAGACCAAAAACATCCAGGAAACTTTCCAAAACTAGGCAGGTGACTCAGCTCCTAGAGGCCTTCCCTGAAGGTACCGACCAGCCAACTGTTTACAAACATCCTCAAGAAGCTAATGTAGATGGTCTTCCTGATTGGTGATACACACATGAAATAAACATACCCCCCTCCAGTAGCTGCCCTGTCCCAAAGAATTAAATCTACTGACAGCTCCCTGTTGGAGAGAAGGAAAATTTTACAACCCAGTTCCATTTTTCACTCTATATTTTATTAAAACAAAATGAACACAGATTATTAGAAAAGCATGATACACACAACTATATCTAGCACAAGTCCCACTTTTTATAACTATATTGAACAGATCAAAATAGCTGCTTCTAGTTTCTGTGAAAGTTTTTGTTAAACTTATTTATTGCTAATAATTAGAAACATTGCATGAGCAAATCTTGTGATGGCACCCCCATTTCCCTTCTTCCTGCACACAACTGGCTGAGGGCCCTCCTCAGTGGAATTTCTGGAATGGTCCATGGGATGGGAGATTATGAATTGTACAAGCAGTAGCCACTTTGTGTGTGTGTGTTGTTGTTGTTGTTGTTTGTTGTTGTTGTTGAGAGGGGCAATGTCTCTGGATATTCTCCCCAACCACGGCTCATACAATCTTTCCACCTCCTCTTCTACACAGTTCCCTAAGTTATGGTGAGTTTTAAGTCTGTTTTATTGTTGAGATCTTAGGAGTCTCTGGATTTCTGTTTTGGACTATTTTGGGTATCCTGGGTGTCTGTCTCCATTACTCTTTCTTAGGTTACCTGACTTGCTGTGGAGATAGACATCTTGCGCATTTCACCACTTCCTCTGTGGCTTCATTTGGGCCCTAGATGATGAGTGGTTCATCTTCTGCTGGGTGTCAACCATCATCTCAGGTCCTGTTGGTGGAATTGGGTTGTCCATGGTTCTCGTTGCCTTGTGAAAAAATACAAACAGAATCTCCAATGTAGAGTTAGATAAGTATAGGTTAAATGAGACAAACATTGTTAGTTTGGCCAGATTCTAATGGGTGTAGCATCTCTGTAGGACAATGGTTAGTGGGCTTCCCCTTGGAGTCTGGGTTCTTCTTCCGTAAAAATTTGCCTTGGATCCCAGTTCCAGATGGCCCTCCTCACAGGGCAAGTTGAGTTGGTTTCCACTAGTTTATTTCTCCCACTACTCATTCAGATATTCATATTCACATTTCCCCTTCTCTCTGTCTCTCTCTGTGTCTGTCTGTCTCTCTCTCTTTCTTCTCTCTCTCTCCTTCTCTCTCTCTCTCTCTCTCTCTCTCTCTCTCTCTCTCTCTCTCTCTCTCTGCTGTGGTATTGGGCAGAAAGATGAACAGAAGAAGCCAAGGGGCCTGCCTGATCTGACAAGCTGCCAGTGGCCAAGCTGCCCAGTCCTTTCTCTTAGTTGCCTCTGTTTCTCCTCCACCCTTGTCTTGACACCAGTCTCCTCTGTGTGCGAGGAGCTCAGAATGGACTCCTGTCAGGCTTGGTGATGCATGCTGTAATCCCATCACTTGAGAGGTTGAGACAGAGGGATTGCAAGTTGGAGATCAACTTGAGCTACTTAGGGAGTTCAAGGCCAGGCTGGACTATATGGCAAAATGTTTTCCTAAGAAAACAACAGAAGAATGAGGAATGGGCTCTTAATGACATAGCTTTGGATTCTTCCCAGACCCCATCACATAAATTCTGCAGTTTTGTCCTTTCTCTGCTTCTTAAACACATAGGCAGCTCTCTTTGGGGGAGACCTGTAAAACCTAACATCACCCCCTTCTGAGGCATCTGCTTGAAACACAGGAATGTCCATATGTTCCTGTCATGCTTATAGTGGTCCCAAGTTAGCATCACAGAAACCCTCCCCTGCCAGCTACACCCTCAAAAGATGAGTCAATGGCGTGAGAGCAGCTCTAGCCACTGTGTCTCATAAAGCCCCACAGGGAGTGTCTAGGCCCCAAATGCTACACAGGGTGCTTACTACATCTGGGCCTTTACCAGCAATTCTAGGACCTGATGATCCCCATCTATTGGCTGAACCACTTTTTATAGCTCAAAAACCACAATAGACAAGAACTTTCAAAAATGTTTCATGGTAAAAAAAAAAAAAACTGGAGGAAAGTCTGTGTCCCTGGCTATAGCTCTCAAAGCTCTGTGACAACTTACTTGGTAAGAAGACAACTCGAGGCTGTCTGCAGCTGAATCCCATGTTCAATGGGATGGGCTAAATTCCCTCCAAAGTGTAAGGTGAAATCATACCTCAGTGTGATGGAATCAGGGGGTTCAGATCGATGAGATCATATGTATGAGGCCATATAAAAGAGACACCAGGGAGTGGACTGTCCCTCCACCTTGTAAGGACATGATGAGAAATCAGCTGTTTATAAGTAAGAAAGAGAGCCCTCCTCAGACACAGGACCTGACAGAACCCATGATCTTCAAGTTCCAGAACTGTGAGAAATAAAGGCCTACTGCTCAGACTGTGGCATTCTGATATAGCAATTCAAACTAAGACACTAAGAACTAACAGATGAAGAAAGAAGAAGGCTAATGAGGAAAAGAAGGGGAGGAAGAGAAGAGAACAAAGGAGGAAGAGGAGGAGAAGGAGAAAGAGAAAGAAGAGGAAGAGGAGGAAGAATAAATAAATAGAAGAAAAAGAAGGGGAGGGAGGAGGAGGAAAAGTAGAGGAGGAGGGGAGAGACGGGGAGGAAGGAAGGGGAGGAAGAGGAAGAATAAGAGGTGGAGAAGGAGATAGAGGAGGAGGAGGTCATCTTGGATACACAATCAGAGAGTATCTCTGTTGTCTGGGCAAGTCACGCTGGACGTTTAATATTATCAAGTCCTAACATAGGAAAACATTTGAAAATCCAGGATGGAATACGCCCCTAGAGTGCTGTGAGGTGAAGGATGGTGATGACTCTGAACACAAACCCTCACAACACACAGGGAAAGAGCAACAACAGAACAGAAATTCTCTTGTGAGAACTAGGAAATTCAGAGCTGTAATATTTTTCCTCAGTTGTGAAGTCTCAACTACATCAAAAGACTATATTAGGGAAACACAGGGAGAAATTACATCAATCTTTCAAATGCAGTATAAAGAGAGGGACAGGTATGATTTGCCCTCTTGTCCCTAGTATCTGAGAACTCTTAAAAATATCTTATTGGGGCAATAAATACCACTTCCCCAAATTGCTCATAACATTGACCTTTATCTATTTGTAGGGCTTAAAAGTAGAAAAGAAATTAAGCTTTCATAAAATTGATTTGACCTAGAATTAGAATCCATTGGTGAAAGTTCTAGAAAGGCAGATCTATGGGTTCAAAATAAATCATTTTTAATGATTATAACTTCTACCATGAAGAAGAACTTCTACCATCTCTATAGGTGGATGAGGCACCTATCACTAGAAACATCAGGCAGAAATTAAACTATCATAGTGAGAGCTGCAGATGTGGGTATCTTCTCTGATCTAAGGTTCAGCACAACTTCCAAGAAACTCAGAAATTTGCTAAGTCTATTCTGAAGAGGATGCCACTCATGTGAATGCTTCCTTTTCAACAGGTTCATCATGACCATAAAGTCTCCAATTACCAGGAAAGGGAAATTCTGTCAAAGAGGATGAGAAAGGCTTGTGTTCCAAATCATCCAATTGTGGCTAAGATCTGTGATTAAAGGCTGGAATTCTTGCTCTGGGATTGGTGGAGGAAAGCGGATTGATTGCCCCATAAGTCTGCTGACTAGAGTTTGGATTCCGCAGTACCCACATAAAGCCTAACAATGCAGTGTGTGATATACATCCATGGCAATGGGTGTTGAAGTCAAGATAATCCCGAAGCTCATGGGCCAGCTAGCCTGGCCTTCGCTGTCACAAACAACAAGAGAGACCCTGTCTCAAACAAGTGAAAGGAGAGGACCAATACTCACAGGTTGTCCTTTTACCTCCACATGTATGTTGTAGCACATGTGCTCACATGCATCACACATCTCAGGTACACAGACATATACATAAAAGATTAAAAACTATTAAAACTATGTTTTGGTCTGAGTCATAAAGAGAAGCACTTTCTCCCTTCCACACCTCTTAGTTAATACTGAATTGTGTTGCTATGGTGATGTGAGCAGGTGCCTGGCTCCTGCTAGGATGCCCCTTGTCTCTATGAGTTGCCAAGCTTGACTGAATCTCAGATTCCCTTTAGGGACCTCAGAGCCCATCTGTCAGGAGTGAGCTGTGCCTTCCTTTGAGCAAAATGATAAAAAGGAAGGAATTCAAAATCTGGCTTCTTATTCTTTAAATAAATTTCAACAGCATTACAAAACACGACATGTGCATTATGAGTACACGTACACTACACAGCACAGAGTAAAGCTCCAAAGAGGATCTCTTCTAGTATCAAACCCTGGATATTCTGTTGTTAATTCTGCATTTGTATGTGAGAAATAAACAGAGGCACCACAGAAATTCATTTAACTCTCATAAAACCCCAGTCAACTAAGTGACTTGTTATTATGCCTATTTCACAGTTTTTCATCTTTATTTTGCAAATAGCAAAAGGATGCATTAGAGAAGACAGCTGGAAGCAAGATTCAAACCTACACTCCTGTTCCAAAGCTGAGATGCACAGTTACCTCATGATGCTGATCCAGACCAATACCAGTCTTTCAAAGGAAATGGGGTGTTTGGAGTATAGATGTACCACCATCAACAGCTTGTTCCCTTTTGATAAGCAATTAGAATGTTGGTATAGCAGTTACCTTCATGTTGCTGAAACAGAACACTTAAGCAGAAGTGGCTTATTGAAGGAAAATGTTCATTTCAGCTTGCAGTTTCAAGGGACATTTCATTATGACAGGGGAAGCATGGCAGAACAGGCAGCCAGGACTTCACATCTTGTCACATCAGCAGGAAGGAAACAGCGAGAGTAAACTCCAACACTAGCAAGAGACCTGCACCAGTGGCACACTTACTCCAGCAAGGCTCTGCCTCCAAAAAGCCCCACAACTTTCCCAAATTGCCATTAGCTGGAGGCCAAGTATTCAAAACACATGAGCCTATGGAAGACATTTCATTCAAATCACACAGTTGGCAATAAAATTGCAACTGCTAACATCACTAAATAGACATGATAGATGCATGTTTTATTAACCTCATGAGGTTATCTCCTTCCTTGGAAGACACTACCTATAGTAGGATGGGTGAATTGGAGGATTTCTTTTGCCCTTAATGTTCTGTGGCTTTACACTGGTGTGCAAAACCTTCATCCTCTACACCCTTAAAAATAACAAATATGTCACTGAAAATTTCAGCTTTTCCCTTTTATTGACCTCTCGGTTTTCTTCTTTTGAGTTACCCCTCTTTTCTTTGACCATAATTTATGGGTTTATCTTCTCCTGGTTAATTTTTCATAGCTCTCCCTACCCATATGCCATAGTGAAGCAGTAGATTATATTTCTTTATACAACTGCTGTAACCTCCTCTTGTTCCAAGAAAGCTAAAATCCTCATTATCCAGACTCCCTTGCAGCTAAGATTTCAAGTGTGATGTTGTCCAGCATTTGGCCAAAATGAAAGGAGCAATAAGAGAACCATGAGGGTCATGTGACATTTGCTTTTGCTGATGGGGGGGGGGGTCAATGGACTGGACAGGCTTGTGACCAGCAGTTTTGAGCATAGCTTCTTGGTCTCTGGCATAGAACTGTAATGTGTGACCCAACAAACAGAGGGATCAAGATTTTTATCATCAGCCTCCTAAATAGACTAGATCTACTCAGTAAACTAGTAGCAGGGGCCTTGGTAAAATCTCTCTCTCTCTCTCTCTCTCTCCCTCTCTCTCTCAGCTTTCCATTGGTTTAGTAAGCACTTAAATTTATGTATTAAATACCTTTCTAAAGAGCCAGATGAGTTCTCTAATCTGTAACTGAACTCTGACCTCTGTTAAATGGTGCTAACCATGTCCTAGGAACATTTTTTTTCCAAAAATGCTCCTCTAATGCTCAAATTTTGATGTATGGTCATATTTTCAAACTCTTTCTTTACATGGCCTAGTCTATAATATGCCTTGGAAACGTTGTTCTTTAGCAGTTACTTGTTATTTGCAATATTTGTATACTGCAGAATAAGGTTCCTCTCATCATCAATAGAACCACTGATTTTAAATGCCCTCTGTGTGCATGTTTTCCTATGATATGAATAGTGAAATCTTTTTCCATAAATGATCAGAGTGTACATATCGTTTTTTTTCATCATAGCATGGATGCCCATACACACATACACACACATAAATTTTTAAAAATTAGTTCTTGTGTTTTATTATTAAGCATAATAAAAACTCATAGAAATCACCCTAATATGATCTATAACTACTTTACTGTTTATTGAGCATATGTATTGACTTTAATCAAATGCCTCCACTTTCAACACTTTTCCCCCCTTTCACCAATTAGTCCAGAGAATTACATTAGCAGATTTCCATTATTGATCCACCCTTGATTTGTTAAATGAACCTCACTTGGCTATAGTGCCATCATCTCACTCATTGCTAGAATTCTACTTGTCAGCACTTTATTTGACATTTCCTTATTAGTATTCTTAGAAAAGATAAAATTGCATAGCTAATTGTTTTTGAGTGTTTACAAATAGCAAAGGGACACATCAGATTTCAAGATCACAGAGCTAGAAGCAAGATTTATACCCACACTCCTATTCCAAAGATAGGGTGCACTTAACTTCCCCACCTGTCTTTGTATATTATCTGTTTCACAAGCCTTACCTCTCTAACTCTCTCTCTCTTTTTCTCTTTCTCTCTCTCTCTTTCTCTTTCTCTCTCTCCCTCTGTCTCTCTCCACCTTTCATACTTTTGAACTAAGGACCATCTGATCCTCAAATAATTTAAATTGTCCAACTGAAAACTTTTGCCTGATGTTTTATGGCAATTGTCTCAATTTGTTCCAGGATAATTGATCATCTTCATTTTTTGTCACTTTAATCAAAACCTTTTTTTTCTTAGAAAGCATTCATTTAGTCTCTCTTTCTCCATCTATTGGAAGATCATCTGCATTTGGCATACTGGTTAGAGAAAAACTATAATGTTCTAGTTCATACTTTTTAAATATTTTTCTTTAATTCAATAACTTTCAATTCAAAAGAAAGTTCTTTGTTGCATACAACTCACTCTGCATTTCTTAGCACCTTTCCCTTCCATGCCCCATCCCCAGCCTGACTAACACAAACTCTGATTGGGTTTAGAAATGCCATCTAATAGAAGCAGAAGCAGACATGCTAAATGAAGCAGGAGACAGGGGAGGGGAAAAAAGAAAAATGATAGTTTCTGGGAGAAGAACCTTGTGAATGTACAAAAATGACTTTCAACCCTGACTGCTCATCAAAATTATGTGGCATGATATTGTAGTCAGCCACACACTGCTGGGATGAACTTCCAAACCAGGCACAGTTTATGGGAGGAAAGGATTTACTGAAGCTACAGACCCAGGGGATGTTCCATAATGGGGAAAGAGGCTGGCCTCTCTTTTCATAGTCCAAGCAGAGAGAGAAAAAGCCTGTGAGCACTACACACACACACACACACACACACACACACACACACACACACACACACACACACACCAGCAAAACAGGTAGAGGGGAAAAGATAAATTCCTTTCCCTTTTATATAGCCTTACGGCAGGGTCTTGAAATCCTATCCCAGACTTGTTGGTTTCCTGAGTCTCTGGCATTTCCTTCCTGCATTGTCCTCCCAGGAAGGGATGTTTGGTTCTAGCTCTCCTGAGCTTCCTTATATCCTGTCTCCTACTGAGAGGGCTGCCTCCCTGTAAACAACCTTAAAGACTCACCCAAGATTACTAAAAAGGTCAAGTTGACAACAAAACTTAACCATTTCAGATGCTATGGTAGGAGAGACAGGCAGAGAGTGATGCCAACATTAGTATATAGACCCAGTTGGGAGAGGAAGACTGGAAACACCACCCCCATGGTGGACATGTAACAGAGCATGTGAACAAAAAAAACCTTATACTTACAAATGGTCTATAAAGGTCCCAATCCATGGACACAGGTATCACTGAGCCTCTAACCTTTCTCCTAGCTCTGGCTACTTCCTCTACTGAAAGTGTATTATTTTTTAATAAACTGTATCTGCCTCTGATATTATGTGTCTCTGTCCAATTATTTTGTTGTTCTGAAACAAAATCTAGAATTCTAAGCTAGTGCCCACTGAACTCCAATTCCACCAGTAACCATGTTTATAAAATAAGTACCAATACTTAGATCCTTCCCCCAAAACCCATGAGTTCAGACTTTCTGCAAGTCAAACTCAGGCATCAGGATGTTAAGTTTCCTCAGTGCCCCTTAACATACATACAGAATTGACATTGATAATGCTCTAGAAGTATGGCTGAGGAGGAAAAAGCTAATGCCCTTACAGGAATCTGGACACATAACCTCTGTTAGGTAGCTAATTGGGTATTAGCAGGCTTGGAGGTTGTTGAGGATGACATGCCCCTCACCTCTCCCTACCTGCAACTTATACAATGAGGAACTGAAACTGCAGGATTTAAATTACTGATCTAAGAAATGGGATCTGAGTCATATACCTGGCCTTGGGTGGACATAAGACATTTTGAACTGCCCACAAAAGGGGCTAAAAAGATTGTTCAGTGGTTAAAGCACTTGCTTGCAAAGCCTGATAGCCTGGGTTTAATGTTCCAGTCACCCACATAAAGCTAGACTCAAAAAAAATGGTGCAAAATCTGGCTTCCCATTTGCAGTGGCAAGAGGTTCTGGCACACCCACACACAAACATGCACACACCTATGCAAATAAATAAAAGTTAAACTGCCCACAAGATCATAGAGTTACTATAGGAACAAAGGTATACTATTGTTCCCTTCCTTAATCCAAATGGGCCTGTCAATCACCTGGATGGAAAAACACCCTTCAGGAACATTATCTGTTCCAGAGGTTTTTGGAAAATAATAAAAGTCTGCCTACACATGAAGATCAGCACAATGGATATAGATCAGCACAATGGACGTTCTGTTCTCACCATTGTCTCCTCTCACCCATAAAGATGTGTACTGTACAATGTCCTTTTCAGTCCTGGTTCACTCACCATTGAGAGCCTCATGTTATTCTAAACACACATACACACACACACACACACACACACACACACACACACCTCTGCCTTTCTTCTACTAGGTGCTTAATGTCTTGTGGGAATTCACTGGACAGAGAATACAAGGACCATGATGGTTATCTAGGGGATGCCACAGTGAGATCCCAGTTACAAAATCTGCCCACATCTGCCACTTAACAACTTGAACCCTGGGCTAAATCAGATAGATTTGACGTACAAATTTTGCTCTGGACCCAAAGTCTTTGATCTTCTTGGGAAGGGAGACACAGAAGTGCATCACCATCAGCACTCGGGACCTAACACAGGCTTCCAGCATTAGAAATAGCTTTGGAATAAAAGTTATAAACAATAGCAAACACACACACACAAAAAAAAAAAAACCCTCAAGCTTTCAGTACCCAAATTGTCCCCTGGTGGAGGAGGAAGAGCATTGCTTGTGTCTCAGAAGCCAGAGTGATAGTCCCTGCAGCAGCCTGACCTCCACTGGTCCTGAAAAACTCACCATTCCTTTGGAAAATTCAGAACTGTGGGAATAAATCCAGTCCTGGAAATAATAATGTCTCCCACATATAATCTAGGTGTGATAATATAAAAGGATTGCATTTTCAAATTAAATATCACAGAAAAAAATCTCAAACATGTTTGAGACCTTTTAATAGCTATTAAGCACTCAGTATTCCTCGATACCACTTCCCACCCTACAAAATACCCCAGTATCTTTGGAGAACCTGGCAGGTCAGCAGTTTGTGATTATTTTTCCATCTCATTCTGTACAAGGTTAATTAACTTTTGTGTTTGATAGCATGCCAGCAAATCAGGCTTTTAAAATTCTTCCTATTTAATGTAAGAAGAGTTTCTATTTATTTCATATTCTAACCAATGGCAATTCCCATGCCTCCAGCTTCCCTGGTAATTGAAGAAGGCACTGGGAAGATTTGTCTAATCCCAGCATTGTATTTGTAACCCCGGGCATGTTGTGAAATTTAGTTTCAAACATGATCCAACTTATGGGGCTGTTATAAATCTAAGATAACGCATGAAAATTTCTTACAATATCTGCCACCTTGTAAGTACTGAATCTGCTCAACCCAGAGCTATTTGTTGCCTCTAGGTGAGGTATCAAAGGCTATGCCACACACTACAGATACAGCTGTGCATGAAATTAAGCTTGATCCCTGCTCCCATGGAGCTTACAAACTAATTCTCTGAAAATGCCTCCTGATATTATTTCAAGATGCTAAGAACAGGAACAATCCATTCATTGCTAAAAATAGCAAGTGGTACATCCAGAAACTGTGAACTTTTCCTTGAACATGCTGATTCCCAAATGAGAGGACTACGAAGGTTTCTTTAAAAGAAATATTGTGGTACCTAACAAAGGGCTGTGGAACTACCTGACACTGATTAAACTTAAAACAAGAGGGATGGTGGGTGGGCAGATGCCACCTGAGGTCACTGAGGTCACTTCACCTCTCTGAAAAGTGAAGTTACAGCAGCAGATTATTTACTTATTTCTTTCATGAAGCTGAGTTAGAGTTTAGTAAGAAAGGGTTTTAAGGAGACGAGGATATAGCTCAGTTGGTAAAACATTTGTCTTGCAAGAATGAGGACCTAAGTTCAATCCCCAGAACCCCAGTTGAAAATCAAAAAGCTGGACATGGTGGGATGTGCTTGTAACCCACTATGTAAGCATTGTGGTGGAGGAAACAAATCATGGAGCTCACTGGTCAGTCTGACTTGGCAATTGCAGGTCAGGGACCATTCTCTCAAAAGTATGGACAGCACCTGAGGCTGTCCTCTGCCTCCACACACAAGTGAACACACATGGATATGCACCTGCGCATACACAAACTGTGTTTGCCTTCTCATCGCTGCACAGAAAAGAACCCAATCAAAAGTGACTTTTGTAGGAATGGGTTTATTCTGGCTTATGGACTGAAGGGGAGATTCCATCATGGCAGAGAAAATGATATCAGCAGAGGAGTGGACATCACTTCCTGGCCAACATCAGGTTAAAACAGCAACAGGAGAGTGCACACATACATAGCTGTGTGTGCGCACACACACACACAAGAAACATTCTTTCCAAGGTCTATGGCTTCTCTATTACTTTTCGGTCACTTTTGAGTGCTTGGGAGCTTTGTGGTGGTACGGGGTCCAGAACAGAGTCCCTAAGTAAGACCTGACTTACCCAGGGTTTAAGTTGTTAAGTGGCAGGTATGGCAGGATTTTGTAACTGAGATCTTACTGTGACATCCCCCTAGATACCATGATCCTTATACTCAGTCAAATGAATTCAGACAAGAGACAGTGAATAGTAGAAAGCAAACTTTATTACAGAAAAGAAAGAGACACTCTCAAGGGTAAGAGTAAGCCAGGGCCAGAGGGGATATCATGTAGGACATGCCCTTAGGGTTGAGAGGGGACGATGGCGAGAACCTCCAGTGGGCTGACCTGCATGTGTAGGCAGGCTTTATATTATCCAAAAATATCTGCAACAGATAAAGTTCCTGAAAGATATTTTTCCATCCAGTTGACTGACAAGCCCATTTGTAGTGAGGAAGAGAATAATGTCTTTGTTCCTACAGTAACTTTATGATCTTGGGGGTGTATATTTTGTATTTATTTGCATGATTGATTGTATGTGTGTATGCGTGCACACTTGTAAACAGATAGAGGAAAGGGAGATTCACTTTATAAAATTACCTCACACAATTGTCGACTTGTCACATCCAAAATTTTCGGGGTAGACCAGCAGGCTAAAAATGGCCTATCAAAGACCACATCCAAGGACTGCCTGAGTACAGAATTCCTTTCTGCCTAGAAAGGTCACTCTTTCTGTAAAAAACATTCAACTGATGAGTCCATCCACATTTTATGAAGGATAATCTTCCTTATTCAAAATCTACTGATTTCAATATTGGTCCTTTCTTTAAAATTCCTTTAGAGAACATTTCAATAATAAGGGTACCATGGCCTAGCCCAGTTAATGTCTGAAATTCACTATGACAGGATCTTAGTTTTATTTGAAAAGAGCATCATCATCTACATAGATATGTCACTAGATGTGTATAGAGCCTGATGTGGCATAGGCAGTGATACTATACCTGAGAAACTGAATAACTAAATTTTTAAATTAATACCTTTAGTTTATGAGTAAGTATATACAGTGTATGAGCAACTCTTATGGAGGTCCCTGTTTCCCTCCCTCCTTTGGTCTTGAACAGAATTCCAACTGTTCCAGAACTGTTGTAAGTTACACATATGTAGTAGACACACACAAAACCAGTCCCTAGAGTCATGGGAAGGAAACAGGTGGGAGAGACTCCATGAAGCTTCCATTTGCAAAACCTTTGACTCCATCCTCACCCCTTGTTGTAGTCAGCCACACACTGCTGGGATGAGCCTCCAAACCAGGCAGTTTATAGGAGGAAAGGATTTATTGAAGCTACATATCCAGGGAAGTTCCATAAAGGCAAAAGAGGCTGGCCCCTTTCACAGGTCCAAGCAGAGAGAGAAACAATCACCAGCACTGCATACAACAGGGGCCAAGGGAGAGAGATTTCTTTACCCTTTACATAGCCTTAGGGTGGGTTCTTACAACCCTTTCCCAGACTTATTGGCTTCCTGAGTTTCTGGAATTTACTTCCTGCACTGCCCTCCCAGGAAAGGACATTTGTTTCCAGCTCCCTGAGCGTCCTTACATCCTGCCCTCTACTGCCTTCCTGTGAGCATCCTCAGAGACCCACCTAAGATTACTCAAAAGGTCAAGACATGGTATTCATGACCTCACAGTGGCTGACACTACCTACACAAGACCTGCATAATAGAAGAGAAAAAATGACAACATCCAAATAGAAGGAAGACTAGTTGGAAAGAAGGATTCAGTGGAGGGGGATTTAGGAGGGAAAAAAGGAAGGGTATTGAGGAGATTATGATCATACTATATTGTCTTTATGTATGAAGTTGTCAATAAAAATTTAAAAATATGTTTTGTTATGAAAGGTTTCAAAAGAGGTGTGTTGTAAGTAAACATTAAAATAAGTGAGTGTGGGCTGGGGAGTTGACTCAACAGTTAGCCTACTTGCAAAACCTGTCAGCCTGGGTTTAGTTCCCCAGCACAGAAGTAAAGCTGATGCAAAATAAAGAAGATAAACTTAATGGGTGGACTTCCATTGCTAGCCTTAAATGATTAACAACTGAACAGGAACTGTCCGTCGCACACACTGGCCTCAGATTCAAGATCCTCTCTGCCTGATCATTCAAGTGCTGGTAGAATAGGCATACAACCCCCAGCCAGGCTCATTCCTGCATCCACTAGACTTCTCTTTAACCTTCAGCACTTCATACCCTGTGCTTAGTTATAACTCTGCTTTTAAATTTCTTTTTGACAATTTCATACATATATATAATGCATTTTGTTCATATTTGCCTTCTATATTTTCTTAGTATGGGTTCTCTCTTCTGAATAGGTCCTGATACAACTTATGAATTCTAAAATTTTAAGAATCTTACACTGTTTCAGAAAAAAATAAAGGAAGATGGGCTGGAGAGATGGTTTAGTGATAAGGTATAAGGTGATTGCCTGTAAAGCAGAAGGACCCAAGTTTGATTCCCCAGTACCTACGTAAAGCCAGATGCACAAGGTGGGTATGTGCCTAGAGTTCATTTGCAGTGGCTGGAGGCCCTGGCGTGCTCTTTCTCTCTCTCTCTCTCTCTCTCTCTCTCTCTCTCTCTCTCTCTCTCTCTCTCTGTCTCTCTCTCTCTCTCTCAAAGAAAAACAAGGAAGAAGGATCATTTTCCAGCTAATTTTAAAAGGCATACCCCTATTCCCCAAACCAGACCAAGATATCATAAGCAAATATAAAAAGATCAACAGTGCTCATGGGCATAAATACAAATTCACTTCACCAAATACTGGCAAATTAAATCTACCAATTTACCAACAGGGTAATAAACCCTGCTTGGCCATGACACATCTCAGGAATGTAAAGCTGTCTTACCATTTGAAATCAATATGCCACATTAGCCAAATAAGAGAGAAAAATCATACAACTCTCTTGTGAGAGTGGGAAAAAAACATATAAAAATCCAATACTTATTCATAATAAAAAATCTCAGAAATTGAGAAATGGAAACTTTCCCAAATAAGGGGGGAAAGTTAAAAATTTTTTTAAAAAGAAAGAAAAAGGAAGGAAGCAAAAGAAACAGTTCTAGAATATCGTGTTAACAGACACTATTCCTAAAACCAGGAACAAGGCAAGGACACGGCTCACACTGTACATCAAAGTTCCAGCCAGTGCAATAAGCACCATGGAGAAGGCACACACAGCAGGAAAGATTCACAGATGATACAATGGCATATGGAGAAAATCTTTATATATTCCAGATATAACACTGGCAGGCAAGAATGAGAAGCAATTGGTATTTAAACACCAAGTATAAAATCATACAACCATTTTGGGAAGAAGTTAGTGGTTTCTTATAACATTCAGCATATATTTACCATAAGAGTAACTCTTCTCCTCAACATAAAGTCAGAAAAAAATAAAACATACCCCCACACAAAGATTTATATAGAAATGCTGATATCAGTTTTATTTTAATCCCCCAAAAATGGGAGAAGGAAAATCAAGTTTTGGTATACACACACAATGGAGCACTAACCACTTATACACACAACACTACTGCATGAACTTTTCCTGAGGATATATAAACACCTACCCACCCCAGGCAGGGCACCAACAACAGACCAAAGTAATAATTTCACCGGAGTCTAGTTCAGCAAGCCATGAGTTTATTGGGCCTACTTACACAGTATGGCTGAGGGATTACAGGAATTTAGATCATCCCCAAACAGCCACAACACCAAAAAGTCTCACCCTCAGTGTGGTTGATGGCTTCCTCATAGCTGCAGCTACAATCTTCCACACTACAGTGCCTCCCACAAGCACATGCAGCTGGGGCAGAGGTACATACAGCTGCCAGAGAGGCGTGGAGGGAGTGGCTGAAATCCCAAGCGAGAGTCTCATGACCCTTCCTACCCCTCCCTCAGTGAGGAGACATCAAAAGCCCAATCTTGTCTGCTATGATGAAGATGGGGGACAGAGTTCCACAATAAGACAAATCTCAGAGCATTGTACTGACTGAAAGAAAGCACTCACAAGGGTACATAGTGAATGACATCACTTTTACCTTCTGGAACAAAGAAGACTAATTTATAGTAAAAGAAATCATATCAACGGTTGCCTGAAATTGGAAGTGAGGGAAACTGACTGTGTAGGTGTGTAAGAGAATATTCTGGTAAATATTCAAGAGCTTGAATGGAGTGTTGGTCATGTGGCATGGATGGATTTACCAAAATTTATTGAAACTATCCACTTTCCTATTGTATATAAATATCAAAATATGTTATTTTTCAAAAATATTTAGATATCTCAAGTGGAAATCACTTAAATTGGTTTTAGTTCAACTTTTTTTCTCTCGTGATTTATTCTAGCAATTAGCTTCAAATTCTCAAATGCAATGTAAGACTTCATTGCAGGCTAGCTCATGTTAAAGAGTTCTTACATAGAATTAGTTAATGAGGAATATTTTCCTTATAAAGAATTCCAGAATTTGCTTTACCCACATGAAGAATTGAATTACTTCTAAGAATTAAATTAATGCTTATAAATCATATTAATATGTATTTGAATATAAACACACTGAGACTATAATAATCCATCTAACAATATCACACTTTAGAGGACAATCCAATTTTGTAGCTAGTAAAAGGCTGTGTCCCCCTCCTCTCCCACACTTAGAGATGAGAGCATTCATTAGTGTTTTGTCTGTTCCCAAGGACATGTGTGAAGACAGACTGCTTAAGGCACAGTGAAAAGACAGGAAGGCTGTTGTAAGTTTGCCTCTGGACCCACTTAGAGGAATGGATATATGCAGCATCTGAGAAAATATTCTTAGAGTTATAAGGGTAATACAATTTAAAAGTTGGAATTAAGAGAATTAAAGAATGCAAACAAACCCAGTTAACCTGCTGATATTACTGAAAACATAGCTTTAGAGTTAGTTTATTAGTGAGGTATTTTCAAATCATCCCACTGGTATTATACAATTCAAAAGCAGAGAGAAGAGAGGCAGAGACCGACACAGAGACACAGAGAGAGCACGCATAGGAGAGAGGGGCGTGTTAGCACATAGAGGTAAGTGGTGAAGTTTTTTTCAGCTTCTTCTTCGAGAACAGGCATCTTGGGAAGACGGCATGGGCTCATGTAGACACTCACAAATACATCTCAGTGGTCATCAAGCCTTAGCCACCTGCTTGATCACTTTCATAGAAGACAAGGAGAGCTTCCTTAGTATTAGCAGCAAGACTGTGAGGTCAGAACCACCCAATCCATTCCTGAGGACACGGGTGGTGGCTGATCTGAATTTTAAGGGACACGCCAGGCTAATGATCTATCTGCATTCCCTTTGGAATTCGTTGTAATAAAATCTTTCACAGGATCAAGCAAAAATATATCTCCATTACTCTTCTTTTTTTTTTTAGCCTCAAAAATATTGTCCATCAAAACAATCATTGGCTTTGAACTCAAATCAAAATGAAAGAAAACCCAGAGTGTTCTTGAGGATTGGTGAGGATTAGCAGGCGGCTTCCACATGAAAGTTGTCAAACTGTGCAAATTCAAAGGAGTGAGTTCCTATTGCTGCCCAGCCATTCTTTGGATATTTCACATGGACATTTTCCCATAGAGTCTTGCCATCCAACAAGCCAGAGGCCAAAGTACCCTGGAAGAGAGAGAAATACATCTCTTGAGAACTTGGAAATGACCTTCTCAGGTCTGTGTCTTAATACCATATAGTCTACCTCCTCAGTGGGGTAAATGTCTTCCTCACCCAGAACTTACCACTACCAAACACAATTTCATGCATTTGAACAAAAGTTGGAAATACATCAATTTTTTCTGAGAGAACAGGCAGCACCTATTTAAACCATTCCCAAAGTGTAAGTTGAGCCTCTATTTCCTGATGCTCTAACACAATTCAAAACCAACGAAGTTTAATATTTTTATAGTATTACTACAAAATGTTTCTAAAAGTCCATTGAAATTTTTTAAAATGTCATTTACAGCATCTGAACACATAGGTTCCAGCTCCGAGATGTAAGTGTGTTGTCGCCTGAACATCTGCCAGTGCCTCATTATAGCCCAGGGTCTATCACAACGGACTCTCCCTCATCCAGAAGAGGAGGAATTAGCCTTAGTGAATGTCACTGCAGTGCCATGTGGAATGCTGACA
Source organism: Zapus hudsonius (assembly GCA_004024765.1). Classification (NCBI taxonomy): domain Eukaryota; kingdom Metazoa; phylum Chordata; class Mammalia; order Rodentia; family Dipodidae; genus Zapus; species Zapus hudsonius. Next base: position 23,849 of record PVHP010016554.1, read on the forward strand.
CTCCAGTGAAAAAAACAGCAATCATCATGTACACAAAAGATAGAGTGGGGATGAGAAGAACAAAAATGCCCATAATGTGGTCACTGACAGAGAAAGAGAAAAACTCTCCATTTCTTAAAAGGCTGCCATTGCATTTCATTCAGTGTCTGGCACACAGTGAATATTACCTGTTGTCTCAAAGCATGATTCTAGCTAGCCATGAAGAATGAGCTACTTTCAAACCATAAGGAGTTGGAAATTCAAAGCATTGAGCTGAAACCCCAAACCAACCTTGTCTTATTAACTTAGAATGGAATGCTCCCTGGTCTGGTTCTCTGATCTTATGGATGGAGGCATTCAAGCTTAACAAGGTTAAAACTCCATGTCACAGAATTACCAGCAGAGCTGGGACTTCACTTTAAGTTACCCAATTCCAAACACAAAGTCACATGCCTCTTACTGCACCTGTGCAGCACTCTTCAGCTCTCTAGGCGCTTCCTAAGCATCCTATGACACTTTGAGGACAGCGAGTGTTAACAGAGCACCAAGGTGCTCACATACACAAACCATATCTTCATCTCCTCCTCACCCCTCACTCCCCAGGTTCCAGCCAGCCTGGCTTCCCAGCTATTCCCTACACAAGGAGAGGCTTGGCCAACCTGCCTGTTGCACTAGTTCAAACTGTCCCTGCCTTCCTTCAGATCTAAGCTCCAACATAACATCACCACTGGGCATGCTCTTTCCTGAACTCCCTAGTTAGAAGATCTGATGGGGAAGCTACTTTATTTTATTACCCCATTTTTCTTCATAATTACTCATGTATCCATGAGACTGTCTTGGCCCTCAGGCCAGCCACCTAGTTTTGTAAGTAAAATTTCACTGAAACCTGATTATACTGATTCATTTACTTCTTGGCTACTGTTCTCTCATTTTAACAGCAGAGGTGAGCAGGTGTGAGAGAAACCACGTGGGCCACAAAACCTAAATAACCTATCACCTGGCTCAACACAAGCCCTTAATAAAAATCACTTTAACAAGCATGTGGCCAATCTAGAAGATGCCTCACTGTTTTTCCAAACAGAGAACCAACCAGACAAGCTAACTGATTTGTCCAAAGTCTCAAAAACTAATCAGCCTCTTTCACCATTATGGAACTTCCCCTGGATCTATAGCTTCAAAAAATCCTTTTCTCCCATAAACTGTGCCTGCTCTGGAGATTCATCCCAGCTGCATGTGGCTGGCTGACTATGACACCATGTGAGTTATTCTTACATACATATCCATCCCATGGATGGATGGTCTGAAAATGTTAATTGCTGGTTACCACGTGAGTTATTCTTACATACATGTCCATCCCATGGATGGTGGTGTACACTGGAAGATTTCCTGACTCTTCATTATTTATAATGCAATTTATTCTATAACAGAAAATACTAGGAGGTTGTAAACACATAATAACTCTAGTCATTCTGATCAGCAATACTTACCTTAATTATTAATGTGAGGTTATACCATTTTTTTGCTGTAATTTCAACATGCCCAGAAGTATATATGATCCATCCACCTTTAACACAAAAAGATTATCCCAATTATTTTTAAAATATAAATCACAGAATCATATAACATAGTGAAAACTCTCAAGTGGCATCTGTATCTAGTCATCAAGCAAAACAAAGCTATGTCCCTTCATTTCCAGATTGACACCTGATTTAAAACAAAACTCCTTCACGCAGTCATATGTGTCACGAGCATTTATGGAGATTCTACTTTGTGCTATAAATTGTATGCACGCTCACAAAGGAATTAGTGAGGTAAACTTCAAAACTAACCACCATATGATACATGCGCACCTGTAGTCCACATGTACATTTGTACTTGACTGAACTAAATACAGAGAAAGGGAAGTAGTCGTCCGAGACTACCCAAGGAATTCCAGTGGAGCAGCAACTGTAAATACATGGACAAAAAGATAAGCTGCTTTTTAGTCACAATAGAATCTAGCCAATTCAGAAATGCATATCTCAGTTAAACTATACTGATCTCATTCTCCAATGGAGATTCTGTTTGTATTTTTCAGAAGGCAGTGAGAGAGCTGTGGCCTTTACAACCCTACCAACGAGCCACAGCCAATAGCTGACATCCTGGCAAGAGATGAGCCACCCCAGAACTACTGTAGAGGATCAACATGGAACCCCACAGAGAGTGGTGGGATAAGCAAGAGACCTATAACCACAGTCAACCCAGGATAACCCAGCAAGACAGGCACCAATGATTCTCAACACAACCTAAAGTAAAAGTACAGAGGCCACTAAGACCTCAACAATAAAGCAGCCTTAATACTCATTACTTAATGACTCAGAGAAATGAGTGGAAGAGGAGGCAGAAAGATTGTAAGAGCCGTGGTGGAGGAGAATATCCAGAGACATGGCCCCCCTCAGTAACAACATACAAATGGGGGTGGAACCGGGTTGACTCCTAGGCTATCCATAACCCCCTGCCCCACGGACTGATCCACTTTGCCTACAGAGAAAGATATCCAGCTAACTAGGGACAGGGAGGAGGGAAATCAGGGAGTTGATTATACCAACACATTATTTGCTCATTCAGTGTATCTATAAAGATAAGCTATTTTTTGCATTTATTGCAATTAAATGGCCAAAAGAAACTTAAGATATCACGTAGGCATTTAAAACAGAGCAGTGCAGCTGAGGACACATATTTGAGCTCCCAGTTCCAATTATGCCACTGACTAATTTTTGAGATTGTGGACAAATCAATTAACCTCTCCAGATCAAGCATGCTATACCTAGTCAATTCTTGTAATAACAGTCTTGCCACCAACAACCTCTCTTTTTTTAATGTTATTTACAGAGCTGAGGCAAAGAGCAGTACACTGTAAGAGAAAACTGTTTTTATTAATGCAGAAGGTGAGTCAAAAAGCTGAGAGTCAATAAAAGTCACCAGCAGTAAGGTTTAATGTCAGTAAAACAAAAATGTGGTTCAAGGGTAACATAGTCTAAGCAACTCCTGTGGGCTTGACTGAAATGTCCCCCATAACTTCAAGTGTTTTGAAAACTTGGTTCCCAGCTGGCAGAAACTTGGGAAAGTTGTAGAGCCCTTTGGAGATGGAGCCTTGCTGGAGGAGGTGTATAACTGAGGGTGGACCTTGAGATTTACTAGTCTAGCCTACTGGGTGTTCAGAACTAGCTCACTTTTTCTGCTCCCTCCATGGTGATGTAACAAGATGTGACATCCAGCTGCCTGTCATGTTTTCCCCACCATGATGAAACTTCCCCTCAAAACTATAAACTGAAATCAAACCTTTCCTTCCCATAAATTGTTTCTGGTCAGGTGTTTTATTCCAGCAACGAGAGAGTAACAGCTACATCTACTCTGCAATAATGTTGAGCTATAGCAGTTAACAGGTATGAAAATAGACAAGCTATTTTCTGGTATGAATCCATCATTTCCTTCATTTCCTGGGCACAAAAGTAACAATTTATGATCTTTACCCTGTCTTCAGCATTTTCTTCTTCTGGTCACTATTCACCCTAGTCTTCACAAATCCTAAGAGCCCAGCTTACCCTACAATGCCCTAAAAAGGATTGTTTAATCATTTTCTCACTTCCAGAGCTGCCCATCCCTTATAAATTAAACATCTATGGTTTTGGATTGCTTGGTGTTTGCTCCACATGTTGAATCTCTTCCCATCTGGCCACACACACACACACACACACACACACTTGGAAGTCGCTCTTTGCTCCTCCCAGAAGAACAAGCAGATGCTCAGAGTAACAGAGAACATCGTTCTATTAAAAATGTCGCTTACTTACCTATATCCGCTGTGACCTTATAAGATCCATTTGCAAAAACCCAGAAGAAAACTCCTGTTGCCGTTCTAATCAAAATGCCACCTTTACTCACTCTCCCCGCAATGAACACTCCTCCTTTCTCAGGGGTCTCTATGTAAACATCGCACTGGATAGTCAGATTGGTCCTGCAGAGAGAAATGGTGGAACAGTATCCTTAAATCATGACATTCCTAATACATCACCAATATGCCACCCACAGCAAATGCTTCCAGCCTCCTAGCTGAGGTGTGAAAGGGATACTCGACATCAGAGTGTGTCGCTCAGACAGGCTCCAAGAATCTGCATTGCTGACCATGTGAAGTTTTGTGTGTAAAGCCATTACACTGATCCATTTAATGGTTTATTGGATAACATTTCATTGTTTTAAGTTCCTTAACAGCATGCTTCTTGTCTTTCATTAAAGCAATTTGCTCCTAAGAGTATAATATTAAAAAAAGATAAGTTTTCTGTAACACATAAAAAAAATCAGGGAATTCTGACCACAGGGTTTATTCATGCTTCCACGTGAGCAATGAAGGATGGATGTGCTAAGAAGCACCTGCGAGAACATAAGCCACGTTGAAGCCAAGTTTTATTTGTTTCCTTGGTGAAATATGCTACTAATGAGAACTAGTAGAAAATAATCACCTATAGCAGATGTCAAACAATGAAGTCCCTTAACGTAATTTAGGGGAAACTGAATTTTTGATTTGGTGGTTATATTTAAGTAAAAAAGAAATATAACCTCTTTACCATATATCTAAAGAAATAATTGAATTCCTTAGCCAACTAAAGCAGATTTGCTTTTCACAACGGCCATCGGTCAGGAGTAAGGTGATGTAATTGTACTGCTTTTCCAGCAGGTGGCAATACAAGACCAACTAATCAAGTCTCCAGCAAACCAAAAAAAAAAAAAAAAATCACTCAAATCAGTCTATAAAGATTCAGTTATAATTGGGTTCAAAAATCCTTGGTCCTTATATTAGTGTCAGATTTCACCTACATTTGATCACTATTAAAATGGCAGTCTAAAGGAAGGCCACGGAGGCAACCAATTTGCTGATGTGTGGTTGCCCTGTTGTGCCCTTGACACAAGAAAGCAAACTTGACTGTGAGGTTATCAGCCAGACACATACTGAGGATATGGATCTCACACACCATTGGTAATCGCCTATAATGCTGATCGTGCTGGAAGCATCAGCAGCCCATGTGATGGGTCGTTGGTTGAGAACTTGGCGGAGCGTGAAGCGATGTTCGCCTGGGTCTTCACTGTTCAGGTAGTACTCGAACACACCGGTCTGGTCAGCAAAGTTTGGGGCTTCACTAAAAAGTGGGTAATCTGTTCAGAACACAGTAAGTTCTCTGCTTAGTATCTTAATTAGTATGACCAATTGCCTCTCTGACAATGTTAGGATACATTTTGAAACACTTTTGAAATTTTTTAAATGCAAAAATATATTCCTAACCAATCGAGTTTAGGTCAAATAAAGAGATGATAGATTTTTATATGCCATCCAATTTTCCCCATTTTTACATTGCTCCCAGAGCAACAGCCAGCAGAACAAACTGCCAGTGGTTTTTATGTACCAATCAGCTGGAAAATCGTTTGCTGGGAAGGGTTCTGAGGCCCTAAAAGGGATTGATGGAGGTGGGCACATCTCCATCTTAGGAGGAACAGGCAATGCTTCCCCACTCCAGGACTACTAGCTCACTCCCTGCCACCTTCCCGCAGCTAAAGGTTTTGGAAGGAGATTTACAAAGCCACCTGAGCCATCTTGGTCACCCATAAATCTACATATGCCACTTCTTAGTCAACAAATTGTGTCATTTGCTGAGTAATCTAGGAATATCATCACAATGTCTTCTATTTTCAAATAGAAATATCCCTGCATTGTCCATCATCAAAGGCTTCTTTAAGAGCTTAGGGTGTATCCTCCTAAACACTGCCAGGAGGGCTAGAATATAACCTCTGGAATGGAGCTAGAAGGGCTATCTAATGAGCTGGATTCCCGAACAGTAGCATAACTGCCCCAAAGTACTCAATTCACTGAACACAAAGAAAGACAGAAATTAATGGGGCTTAACCTCCCCTCAAAAGAATGTCAGTGAGGGCTTAATGGGGCACTAATAAAGTCCCAAATCTTAAGTTTACCAAAAACAAATTATCATGATGATTTTTATTCTCACAATGATCCCAACATTTGTTCTGGCCCTAAAAAATACAAATTTACCTAAAAATAAAGGAAAAAATTGGCTATCTTTAACCGAGAGGTGAGTACTAAAAGCATATACTTTTGACAGTCACTCCATCATGAACCCAGTTTGGCAGCTATAAACTGACCTACTCATACCACTGAAGATGGAGAGAAGTCATGTTTTGGTAAAAAAAAAAAAAAATACTTACCAATATTGAAATCATCCTTATAGATCGTTGGAAAGGGCTTGGATGTGGGAGGAAGTGGGAAGCTGCCTTTACGACCTGTGGTGAGAGTGGTGAGCGTGAACACCTCGTCCTCATGCAGTTCCAGGGTGAAGCTGCCACCACTGTCAAGGAGCTGAAAGAGGAGACACCCTTGTGTTCAGGGCCATGGCTAGGGCTCGTCTCCTATGGACAAAGCAGCTTTGAAATAAATAAGCTTAGGGCTGAACGTTAGGGCACTTGCCTGCAAAGCTTACCATTCTTTTGAGTGGAGGTTAAGCCACGTTAATGTCTGCCCTTCTTTGTGCCAGGGAATGGAGTACTCTGGGGCAGTTAGGGTACTGTTGGGGAATCAACTCATTACATCCCCTCGAGCTATACGTGGGAGGTTATACTTGATCCTCCAGAAGCCAGGTAAAGCCAGATGTACACAGTGGTGCATGCATCTGGAGTTCATCTGCAGTAGCTGGAGGCCCTGGCACACCCATTCTCTCTGCTTACAAATAAATAAAGTATTTTTAAAATAAGCTTTAAAAAAAGATCATTTTTCTTAGGACTTCTTAGATACTTATGAAAGACACAGGAATACCAAGGCCCTGGAATCTCTTTTTTAAAGTACTTTAAAAGTGTTTATAAAGTATAATTTAAAGAAATCATTTTTAAAAGACAATTTCACTGCATGTCAGGAAGAAGGATCAGACCCCCAAATCTGTCAGACTATGCTTTCGCATTACATGGCAAGCTCTCGCAAGCTTGTGTACGTTCAATGTATGCAACTAAGAAGCTGCTTGCTTCCTGTTCAGGACTCTACTAAGAGAGAGAATTCATGAAATCTCATTGGTGACTCAACTGTTAATCATAAGAAACATTTAGCAGTTAAGAAATAAAAATACTGCTCATTAAATGCACAATAGAAATTTCAATTCTTGAGTTAGGTTAATGTACCATTTATGTTGTTGGTAACTTAATCTCTTTAAGATTTTCTGTCTCATATATAAAATAAAGGAAAAAATACATACTTCAGAGGGTATTATGTTTTAAGAATTAACCCTGATAATGTTTATTAAGTGCATACTTATCTCGGTGTGTGACCACTGGGAAACACTCCCTGCAGCATAGCTGTTCTATGTGAAATGTAGATGTCTACAGACATGAAAATTCCTTGCATAACTACTGCAGGCATCAAATTTATACCCATCTTATGGAACTTTGCAAAGTTTTTATCTACTTAGAATTAAAGTTTGCTTTATTAGTAAACTGATGGTAAGATCCATGAATATGTGATGTCACATTGTGGCTTAAGATTAACCCCAAATGATATTTTTTTCCTATGGGGAAAATCAATTTCATTAAGCTATTGCCAGCAAGCTGTTGCATAAAACATAGTGATGGCTTTTTTCTCTAATGGTATTTAATCACGGATACTGACTAGATAATTAAAAGGACCTTCCTAATTATAAGAAAATGCAGATGATGATGTCAATTGGTTGAACTAATGTGCTTGCTTGGGCCAATTATTTCTTGAAGCTTTTCCCAGGAATGAACAAGTACAAGTACTGTAATGGGCCCCTAGACTAAAAGCTAAGTAAGGCAGAGCACTGACCCTCACGTGCTGATCACCAGGTACAGGCACTGTTAGGGCCCTGGACTAAAGGCTGAAGAAGGCCGAGCCCTGTTCCTCAAGGTGCCAATGCAGTGGGAAAGTGTCCGTCCAGACAAGCACAGTCCAATGCTGAGATAGATGGGAAGCTTCAGAGGAACTGACACTTGAAAGATGGCAAAGATGATGCCACTCCACGAGAAGGACAAAGCAAGGGCAAAGTCTCAGAGGTTAGCAATCAGGCATGCCATGCTTCCAAAATGCAGCAAGTTCAGCCTGTGAGGAAAGGCCAGCCAAACGGCATCTAGAAAGAACAGCTACCCTTGACCTCATCAGAGGGCAATGAGGGTCAAGGGCTGTGCTGGGGACGATGAAATCCACAGGTATGATCAGAACAAGGAACTGGCAAAGGTCAGATCAGCGCTCCAGCAGTGTGATGGCCGGCCTTGATGGAGTCCAGAGGGGCTGGTGTTCCAAACCCAGGAGAACAATGAAGAACCAGGACAGATGGTGGGAACAGAGAACAAGGAAGGAGTGAGGGAAACAAGCAGCTCACCGAATTGTTACATGTCTCACCACCAGGACAGAGAGGGCAAGAAGGAAAGAAAGTCTCAGACGAGACCTGAAGGTCTCACATGGGCAGCTGCGTCACAAAGGCACCACCCCTAAAACAAACTAGAATTTAAGAGCAAAACATAGCTATGAACCTACAAGCTTCTAAAATACCTTAAAAGAATTCTACTGAAGACAAAGTGGGGGAGGGGAACTTATGTCTATTGTGCTTTAGCCATAAAATCAGTATAAACTGAAAAATTCTAGTTGCATTAATTTTGTTCCCTTTTAATTTTTTAATATTTTATTTATTTATTTGTAAGCAGAGAGATACAGTCACAAAGACAGTAAGAGAGACAGAGAGAGTATGGGCACAACACCAGGGCCTTCAGCCACTGCAAATGAACCTCAGATGCATGTGCCACTCTGTGTATCTGGCTTATGTGGGTCCTGGGGAATTGAACCTGGGTTGCCAGGCTCTGGAGGCAAGCTCCTTAACCTCTAAGCCATCTTTCCTGCCCAATTTGTTTCCTTTTAATATTTTACTCTTGTATTGCCCCAAGTATAGGAATTTATTTTAGCAACTACCCATAGAGAATCCAGTTGCTTGAACAGAAGTCTCTCAGATGATCTTCCAAGCTTGGTATACCACACCTGTAGCTCTGGGATTTCACTCTGGTGAGGAAACACAAGAAAGCATGGTTGGGTGACTCAGTAGCACATCCCCTCCGAGGATCTCTGCAACCAACACCAGCAAGAAGACAGCAGTGACACTGTGCACGCTTTCTAGTTACCAGAAGAACTGCCTCAGTTTTTAAAGAGTAACACTTCTGAAACTAGGAGAGCGGGCCACTGAGAAAGGCCACGCTTCCCCTGGGGAGCAGGTCCTTGCAGGGATGGGGCTTCTGTCTGCCTGTCTTTTTTCTCTAGAGAAACTTAAGGAAAGCCAGCACAGCCAGAACCACTGACTCATTTTGTAGGAGACCTGGAAGAACTTAGCTGACTATAGTACTGAACTAAGCATGCCCCAAAATGCTCCTGTCATTTGTTTTGTTTTCAGAGGCAGAGTCTTGCTTCTAGTCCAGGCTGATATGGAATTCACTATGTAGTCTCAGGGTGACCTCGAACTCATGGTGATCCTCCTACCTCTGCCTCCCGAGTGCTGGGGTTAAAGGCATGAGACCTGCCATCTTTTCTTTTTAAGCATGGGTTTCAATGGCCTCAGCTCAGCATACTTAGAAGTGTGTCTATCAGCATTACTTGTGGGCTGAATACCTGAAGTGAAACATACTCAGGAAAGAGCCCATGACTTAAGTGCTTTCCTAAAGGACTATATGCAGGTCTCCCGAAGAAAATCCCCATGCTTCCTTTCTTACATGAGGTAATAAAGCTTTCTCCATTTTCTCCTATTTCCTGGTTATGCTTTTGGGCTATGCACTCCCTGAGATGTTAGTTAGTTATTAACAGCTAAGAATTTTCATGAGTGTTAGGAAAAGAGCTTAAACCCTTTGCTACAAAAATACTTGCACCTTGTGCAAAAATATTTTTAACAATTCTCTGGTGGAAAAATACAATTCTTATGCCATGAAATCTAACAAGTGACAAAAAATGTGGTACCTTGTTTTCCTGATATAGAGTAAGAACTTGGTTCCTTTGGAGTTTTGGCTTTGTTTTGTTTAATGTTTATTTACTTATTTTTGATATAAAGTTCCAAAAAAAATTAACACTTGAAAGTTCATTAGACTGCACAACTGATGCTTAGACCGTCAAGGATAATTTTCTTGCAAGTGACTTTTGTGTTCCTCAAAGTCACAGAGAACTTCATCATGCACTGGCTTCTGTCTCATTTGATTTAAAGAAGTCAGGGGATACACGACACCAGGGCAGATAGCCATTTGTATACAATTTAAGAGTTCACTTAAGAATTGCCACTTGTAATAGAATATATAAATTTTCAAGTCAGAATAAAAGTAAAACATAGGTACTTACGAAAGATCCTTGAAGAACAAAGGTCGCCAGCTGATGTGAAACATTGTAGTAAGGCAGAAAGGGCCGTATACACATGGAATGTTTATGACTCTGAGGAAAACAATTATATTCATTATTCAAATGATGCACAAGGTATCTTATGAGGAAAACCATTAAATAATCAACATCTGCAAGTTAACAGAAATGGAAAACATTCAGTAGCAAATATGAATTTATTTCAAATTATAATTTTTTTCTCAAACACAGCCTTAAAGAATGTGTATTGTGCATGCCTGGCCAAAGCAAATCTTAATTAACATTTCAACGGAATCGAACTTTGAATTCACAGGTAAACTGCAGAGATATTCACACTCAAAATTTTTGTTAGAAACGTTTCCCAAGTAAAACACATAAAATAAAAAACAAAAGCTTGGATGGTTTCATATATAGCCTTATATAACTTTCCAAATGCATACAAACAGTAATTTTCATATTGCCACCACCACCTTTTATAAAGTAGTCACTTTTATGAGCTAGGGTCAAATACTATTTGAGGCATAATCCATGCTTTAGAGGATTCAACCATCACAGGTTCAACAGTCATAAAATGTACAACCCTAAATAGACATGTTAATACCTCACTCTCCGTAACTGATGGTACAGACAGAAAATCAGTCTGGAAAAAGGAGCTTTGCAGAATGCTATCAAGTAACTTAACATGGCATCTATAGATTCCCCTCACCCATCAGAACACTTATTTTTTCAAATGTAGCATAGACCAAGGTACTTGAGCATTTGATGTTTATGTGTGTTCATATATGTATGCATGGGTATAAAATCAAAAATCAAGGCTGTCTGGTTTTATATTACACTATTTTTCCACCCAAGAAGTAAGTTAATTCAGTATCAACAAAGGAACCTTACCATAGTTTCAATGATGATGGTGAGGTTGCCTGAACCATCAGTCAGAGCTACGTAGCTTCCTCCTTTGTCTAAATGGCCAACTGTCTTCAGATAATACCAACCTGGTTGAGTAAACTGAGTTGTATGAGCTATAGAAGAGCAGAAAAAGATATAAGATAAAAATGTTGAGTTTTTTTTTAAATGTCTATCTACCTATCTACCTATTTGAGTCTGTTTGATTCCAAGAAACTATATTCTATTTTGGAGGAAAATATCTGCCAATGTCATATTTAATTTATAAATAATTCTTCTAAAAGGTATAATTGCAAGAAGGTTTTTTTTAATGACAAATAAAATTAAATGAACTTATCAATTCAAGAATATTATAGTTTTCTTTTCCAAAGTGTAAAATTGTTACTTCTACCAACATTTGTGCATGTCTTTAACAGCTCCCAATAAAACTTTTACTAGTTTTATTAGTAAAAAATAAG
>PVHP010016555.1:0-35709 GCA_004024765.1 Zapus hudsonius
TCAATCCGTGTGTGCAGGGTTAGAATTATAAAATAAAGATACAGTCTTTTTCTGAGTTGTGTTTCATGGCAGGAGACTGCAGAATGTTGTAAAAATTAAATCAAGCCAATTTCTCTACAATTTCAAAAACTGGAACAAAGTACTTAGGTCATTTTAGGATCATCTTTCAGTTCTACCAAGTTGTCAAGATGAGTTAATCCAGAACAAGATAAACAGGACTGCTGGAGTATCACAGAGGAAAAGTGTCCCTACATTAAACTAAACTACCAGTACATACTGTTTGATTTTCAAGGTCAACAGAAAAAAAAAAAAAAAAAAGCAAAGGACTCTTTTGCTACCTAGGGACCTTTCTGTCATGGGGTCATAGGGGCGAGGGGCTCTCAGGTTTTCTTCTTAATGACACAGGAGTATAATTCCCCCCCCAGAAACTTTTATAAGGTAAAGATGATTACTATCCAATAACCTAAGGGGGGAAAAAATCTGAAACGACATTTTCAAAAAAATACTTTTGAAATCTGGAACTTCATCAGGTAACTCTGTAATGGATCAGGACTATAAAATTATGCTGGCATTTTGCTGGGACTAAAATGAAAAGGCCTTTCCCTTGGAGATTAGAGAAATCACAGTAGGGAAATCAAAAGATTTGAATCAGAACAGAAGCAAATCAGCACCTGCTGCAGGAACGAATGGGAGGGGGCAGGTAGCATCAGGTGCCTTGAGAGGAACTCCAGCTGCTTGAACCTAATTTTGATGTAAGAGTTATGTCCACAGTAGGTACCTTGCATATTCCACTCCTCATTACCAGCCCTCAAAGGCAACCTGGGCAACTCTCTGGGCTAGTTCTTTAGAATTATCTCCTTGCTTCTTTTTTCTTTTCTTTCTTTCTTTGTTTCAAGGTAGAGTCTCACTCTAGCCCAGACTGACCTGAAATTCACTCTGTAGTCCCAGGCTGGCCTCAAACTCACAGGGATCCTCCTACTTCTGCCTCCTGAGTGCTGGGATTAATGGCTTGTGCCACCACGCCCAGCTTCCTGGTTTATTAATCCTAAACCTGTGCTGCCTTTTCTTCACTTACCCCTTTGAGTCATTACCTCTCTGCTTCCCATTTTTCTTTCTGCTTCTCCATCAAATTTCTGGTTAAACCAATATTCTGAATGTCTATTTCCACAATAATATAAATATTACTCACCGCTGAACTAAACGATCACATTTCTTGTAAAGTTTGTTTTCCCTAGAGCTAACAATTACCTTTTCTGACATTTGCTTAGGTTTCAAGTCCCTGTCACTGACATCCCTCTCAATAATGGCCAGGCACCACCGGTATCCTATGCTTTCACCTTCCTGCCTCCTTCCTCTCCTGTCTGGACTGGCTATTCTCAATGTCTGCTGCACAGTTAGCAAGCCGGGACTTTAGTTCACCCCCAACTCATCTCCCAGGTCCCCTCAACTGTCAGACCTCAGGCTTGCATCCTCTTGAGGTTTTCTTACAAGCTGGGTTCCAAGGGCCAAAGTTCAATATCTCGCATATCTAAAAGTGTGTGTGCTCACACTTCTGACATTTTGGCGGGGTTTAGAATTGTCCTTAATTTATTTTTCTCGTCCGAACGTGAACACTGCCTTCCAGCCTCCAATAGGCAAATGCTGCTCTTTGTCTGGTGTCATTTTCCTTCTCTACAATCTATGGAATTTATTTGGCTACATTTAACAAAGATGCATCTTCTGGCCTGTTTTCATTTATCGTGCTGAGTGTTAGGATTTGATAATTCCTTTGTTTTCTTCTTGTCAAACTCTCATTGGCTATATGGGGACTTCCTGGATAGAAACTCTAATTTTCTTAGTTTTCTCCTCAATATTTTCTCTGTCATCGCTTTTCTTATTTTCTGAGTGTCTTCAAATTTCTCTTCCAGACTATTCATTTTTTCTATTATTAAGTTATTAACATCCAAGAATGGTTTCTTATTGTGTTGTTTTTTAGCTTTATTTGTTTACTGATTGCTTCTGTGTGTTTGTGGGGGGGTATGGTGCATACGTGTGTATGTGCCTGCAGTGGGGTGTGCTCACTTGCGGTGGCCAGAGTTCTGCTTTGTCTCTCCTCCCACCATCTTGCCTGAGCAGGAGTCTCTTAGTGACCCAGAACCTGCCAGCTTTTGTCTTTCTTGCATACACCAGTGAGTCTTGGATCTCTGCTCCCTGTTGGAACTGAGGTTATAGACATGGACATGGGTAGACATGACCAGCTATTTATGTGGGTGCTGGGGACGGAACCTGAGCGGTCTCTCAGGCCTCCTCAGGCCCTCATGCTTGCACAGGAAGTGGCCTTAACTCCGGAGCCATCTCTCCAGCACGAGCCCCCTTCTAAGCACCATGTTTAGTTGATGCGCTTGGTAGGCTTTTGCCATGTCCCTGAGGAGTGTGCGTCGCCTGCTCTGCAGCATTTTGTTTCCTTGGCGTTTTCATTTCTCTGCGTTTGGCTTTCTGCTTTCCTCAAACACCGAGTAACTCCAGCTGCTGTTCACTCTGCAGGGACAGGAGGCTCCAAGGCTTGTCCCCCACCTCAGAGTTCAGTACAAAAGTCTCCCATGAGACCCTTCAGGGTGTTGTCTGAGGGGTGAAGACCTTGAGGGGAAAGGAACTAGGACCTCCCCATCTGCACCCATGCACCCAGGTTTTACCTTAACCTAGTCTCTCCTGGCAGAACCCAGGAAGTCCCCAAATCTCACAAAGATGCCCAGCCCTGATGGAGAGAGAGAGAGAGAGAGAGAGAGAGAGAGAGAGAGAGAGAGAGAGAGAGAGAGAGAGAGAGAGAGAGAGGAACCAGGAGTCTCCCCCTCCCGAGCTGGAACCTGCTTCCCTATCTAAAATTCTGTGGATAGCTCCCCTCTACCATTAATTCCATTCTAATTTTTTTTGTTCTGTAGGTTTAAACCTTTCTCCTTCTGTAATTTTAGTGGGGTTTGGAGAGGAAGCAGAAGCAAATACACCTGCTCAATCGATCTTGCTTAAACAGAAGTCATTAAGGAAACTTTTATTAAGCAGTACTTAGAGGATACCATATTCTCAATCATATACAGGAAATAAAAATTTAAAAAGCTTATATATGAGTGTGCTATTAAACATTATAAATTTATATGTAATATTGTGTTTTTTAATATTTATTCGTTTATTTTAGAGACTGAGAAACAGTAAGTATGAGTCCTCCAGGACCTCCTGCCACTGTAAATGAACTCCAGATGCATGCACCACTTTGTGCATCTGGGTTTACATGGGTACTAGGGACTAGAACCCAGGCCATCAGGATTTGCAAGCCTTTAACCATTGAGTCATCTCTCCAGCCCAAGAGCATATATATATATATAAAGCTAGACCCTAAGTACCTATGACAAGAATTATGCTAAATGCTACGAAGGACTTCAAAGTACTGAAGGGCAGCCATATTATACTTTTTAATGGTTTTATACTGTTCTAATGTATGCTTGAATCATAATTCATAGAAGTAAGCCCATGTTTTTCTACATGTAGTTTGTTATTTTTTAACATTAATATAAATAATACTATTATATGTACTTAGTTATACAAACCCTGTGTTTAAGGGAACATTTTTGTAGGACAAGTTCTTAGAAATGGACACTCTAAATCAAGGCCCATGGGCACTTTAAAACAAGATACCTACGCAAGAAAAGTTATCTTAACCCTACTTTTCACCTTTTCTCCTACACTGGATGCTATCAGTACTTCTCAGTTTGTTAGGCAAAACAAAGAGACATCTTTGTTGTTTGGAGTTCAGTGTGGAGAACATTTGCATGGGGAGCGTGGGTTCACTTAAGGTGGCAAAAGACCCAAAAAACAGTGCCAGGTACGACACTTCATCCTTGGAGGGATCAAATCCCGTGGGCACCATTCAAAATACAAAGGCAGTGAAGAGAAAGAGTTGTTGTTTATCTTAGGAGTCATGTGGAGGGACAGAGGGTACAATAAATTTGCTTTCAAAAATGGAAGCCTAAGATATTACAATGCCCAAAAGGCAGTAAGATTGTAGCTGAACTAAACAAGTGCTGTCCTGCCTCCATTTTACTTCTCTAACCACCGCCCCCCCCCCAGTCATTTTCTCTTTCCTTAGCTTATCTTGAATTCCAGAAAAGCAATCCTTGCATGTAATTATATCATGGCTGGAACCAAATTACCACACCCCCAGGCAAGCAGAGCCTCAAAGAACTAGACCTGAGATAATGACCAGATGACTGAAGGCATGTCATTCTTTTCCCTCATTCTTCCCTGTGCACCTCTAGCCAGGGCTTAGGACAGGGCTTCCTGCCCCACCCCCATTCTTCCTGGTAGGTCCTTGGGAATCAATTCCTCTTAGGCTTCACCACAGGCAGCAAGGGTGGATTCTGGGCGGCTTGGATTTCAGGTCAGGCACTGGCCTAGACTCCAGGAATAGTTCATGGGGCTAAAAGAGCAAGGTTACTGAGGCCCCATTTCAAAACAGAGAGAGTGAGAAGGAAGGGAGGGGAATTTACCTAACTTCTTTTTTTCAAAATGATCAAATAAATAAATTATTTTTCCATTCAGATTCCCCCATTCCTAAAGCATTTGAAAAGCGGATAAATTAGTGTGCTACTTAAGAAAAAACCTCAGGGTTCCCAGAGGAGCCGTTAGTCAGCAGGAGGCAAGCCTGAATCACTTTGCTCAGATGGTGTGACATCTTGTGAAAGGTCCTGTGACAACACCCCTGAAGGGAAAAACGTTGAGACCCTAGTGGATGGAAGAGAGACTGGAGAGGCCTGCACCCTCACTGGAGCACCCTGCATGGAACTGTGACCTCTCTCTGCTCTTGGCTCTTCAACCACCCAGCTTAGACTTGTTCAGAAAACAAGAACCGAGCTTCCCTCCCAGCCTCAGCTGCCCAGGGAGGTGTCCATGGTGGAGCTGCTTCTCAGAGCTGAGGCCTGAGGAAGCCAGGCGCAGATTCCACACTGCTCGCCCTGCACCGAGGCAGAGTCCCTGTTTTCCAGGACATCTCAAACTCCATTCAGGCCAGAGTTTACTTTTGTGTTGTTGCTTGAGGTAGGGTCTACCTTTCACCCTAGAAACAACTCCACTGAAGTATGGCTTATAAGCCATACAACTGATTCATTTCAAACACATATTTCAATGATTTTTGGTGAATTTATGCAGCTGAGTAATCACGATCATCATCTAATTTTAGAACATTGCTGTCACCACCATCTCCCCAGATGACCCCTCATGTTCACTTGAGTCCCACTCGGCATTGCCTCTCCCTCCGTAGGCAGTCACTAAGCTCTGTCTCTCCAGATCTGCCTTTTGTGGGCATTTCACCTGCAGAGAATCATGTTATAACAGTGTCTCATGGATGAGTACTGCCTTCCTTTCAGGGCCAGCTAATATTACATGGTAGGCTGGACCACATATTTATCCATTTACCAACTCATGGACACCTGGAATACGTATACCTTTCGGTTATTATTAACCCTCTTTTCACATTAGGTCTTTGTGGATTTTGTTTTCACTTGTCTTACACCTAGGGTGCAATTGCTTGGTCAGATGGTAAATGCTACAAAGAAACTGGTTTCTAAAGTGACTGTACCTTGTATATTATACTCATTGTGTATAATAGTTCTAGTATTTCCAGAGACAAGTATGGTGGCCCAGGACTTTAATCCCAACACTAGTGAGGCTAAGGTAGGATCATCGTCATGACTTTGAAGCAACCTGGGCTCCAGAGTGAGTTCCAGTTCAGCCTGGGCTAGAGTGAGACCCTGACTCAAAACAAGCCAAAACATAAAACTAAATAAAAAGTCTCAATATCTTCACACCCACCAGCACATTAATTTTCTGTCTTTTTGATTATGTCGTTCTAATGAGTGTGAAGTGGGAGCTCACTGTGATTTTTATTTACATTTCTCTAATGATCAACAATGCTAAAAATCACCTTATGCACTTACTGGCATTTGTCTTTTGTTAAGGTGTCTATTCAAATCTTTATCATGTTTGTTAAAAATTGTCAACCCTGTAACACTTTTAAATAACACTAGAAAGAAAAGCATCAAAACTTGTCATAAAGACGGGCCACGTGAGTGTCACAGCAAATCTGGTTCCAGATGTCCACTTGTGCCAAGACTGAGGCAGAGCCTCCCTAGGAAGTCAGCTAACGAAGTTGCGGCACACAGAGTAACTGAGCTGATGACAGAACCTCTTAAAGAAGGCTTTGGCTAGGAATGTTGTTTCTCATTTAAAGCTTTGGCTCAGTCATAATTTTACAGAGATAAAAAGAAACAACAGGGTGGGGAGATGGCTCAGCATTTAAGGGTACTTGCTTACAAAGCCTGCCAGCCCAAGTTCAATTTCCCAGCACCCACATAAAGCCACATGCAAAGAGGCTCGTGTGTCTGGAGTTCATTTGCATTGACAAGAGATCCTGGTACACACACACACACACACACACACACACACACACACACACACACACAAATAAATAAGTAAATTAAAAAAAAAATAAAAAGAAACAACACCCTCTTGTTGCTTCTCTGATAGCACTATGAAAGACCAAAAATTAAAAGACATGATGGGACTGAGAGGTGAGCTCAGTAGTGGAGCATGGGCTGAAAGCACATGAGGTTCTGGGTTCAATCCCCAACAACCCCTGCTTCCGACAAAACAAAACAAACAAACAACAACAACAACAAAAATCTAGAAAATTTTAGAATAAATGCAGATTTATGTGGTTATTATGTAAACACATTTTATCCAGATACCACCAGCAAAATCAAAGGATGGGAAGCTTAGAGGAAGTGGAGCAGAGGTTCAAGGCTGCTGCTCAGCCAGCTCTCTGCTTTTCACATAACCAGGACCTCAGTCCTGTTAAGGTAGGTCTTCCCACCTCAGTTAACCTGATCTAGAAATCTCTAACAGGCATGCCCAGAGGCTAACCTAGTCTACATAATCCATCACAGGTGATTTTAGGTCCTGCCAAATTGATAATCATTAGGAACCATCACTGTAGATATATCAAGAACTTTTTAACTTAATATTTCTCTCCTTTGAAGATTAAAGTTCATTTAATTTGTTCTTTGGTATCACCATAATGACAATGAAAAGATTCCCTGTAAGCAAAAGATATTCAGAATACAGAGACAAATCAATGGAACAGAACAGAGTCTAGAAATAGACCCCTGCTTGTATGGCTAATTTTTGAGAAATTATTAGAGTACTTCAGTGGATGTGATGGGGCATTTTGTGTGTCAACTTGATGGGCTAAGGGATTCCTGGGTGGCTGTGTGTGTCTGTGCGGGAGGCTCCAGAGGGATTAACCTTTGAAGAGTAGGATGTGTTGGGAGGTTCTGCCCTACCAACATGTGCTAGTATCATCCAATCTATCCAGGACACAAAGGTGGAGGAAGGAGCAAATTCTTTCTTTCTGATCTAAGACACTGATGCTTTATTGTCTTTGGACATTGAAGCTCCGGACTCTACAGTTTTGGGATTAAAGGACTTATACCAGTTCCCCCCTGTGTCAGTCCTGCAGACTCAGGATGAAAAAGACCCTCAGGTTTCCTCCAGCTTCATAATTATGTGAACCAGATCCCATTGAGGGGGAATTAGGTAGCCAACCAGTCACGAGGGAGAGCCCAAAGAAAGAACACCATGCCTGCCTGCTTCAGCAGAACCAGAGTTCAGCATCTGATCCAGCCATCCAATCAGCTCTCTCTCCCCCTACTCCTGAGCAAGACCCTGAGCTCAGACCAGTCAGCTCTCAAACTCATCTGAGCCTGATTATAAAGCCCACCATAGTAAGATTGTAAGTAGATCCTTACTAGGTGAGCAAGGCCTCTTTTGGCTTTTCACCTCTCCTAGACTTCCAGGTCCCTGATCCAGTAAGTCCTACCCTCTCCCCTCGGCCCAGCAGGGGCTCCCAGGTGGGCTCCCTACCCCCTATTGCCTTCCACATGACAGAAGATCTCTCTACTTTCTCCCTTTTCTTTCTCTTAATCTTTAAGTCTTACCCTCAAATCTATGGAATGTAATTCTTTAAATTCCTAAAACAAGAATCCTGGATACCCTAAATTTGTTGCTGTGTTGGTGTATTAGTGTATTGGCAAGGAACCCCAAGACTCCCATTACACCATGATGAATAATAAATAATCAAAACAAACAAATAAAATCCCTATTTGTTCTGTTTCTCTGGAGAGTCCTGACTGAGACAATGGGATGAAAGGAGTCTTTTCAACCAAAAAAAAGTTGGACAATTAGAAACACACACACAAATGAATTACCACCCCCAATCTCATACTATACACAAATTTAAGATGAATCATGGGTTATTGCCAAAGCTAAGGTTACACATCTATAAGGGGAAAAGCACCGAATTATATCATTGTAATTCCAGGTGGCAATGAATAACTGATTTCAAGAGTAAAAACTGGCAAATTGGACTTCATCCATCTTAAAATTTCTTGTCTTCAAAAGAAGCTATGAATCGAATGAGCAGAAAGACTACAGATGGGAAGAAAGTATTTGTAATACATGCATCTGTCAAGGATCTTATATAAATAAAAAATATAACTTAATGATAAAAAATAAATAATTTAATAAAAGACAAGAGCAAAAGAAATGACACTTTATACAGACAAATCAATATACCCAGGAGAGTTTAATCCCAGTCATCAGGAAAATTGCAATTAGACATTATAACACCGAATAAACACCCACTAGAATAGCTAAAGTTGAAAAAGACTGAGGTTATAAAATACCAGAAGGTGGAGCAAGCATTGAAGCATTGGCATAAGGAATGTGACATGGTGAATGCTTGTGGAAATTGGCAGTTTCTCACAGAGTTAAAACATATGACTATTCCATGACTCAGCAATTCAACTCCTAGAAAAAAGAAACAAAACAAAAAATCCTATCAAAAGAAAGTTCACAGAGACTGTTTCCATAATAGCCAAGATATGGAGAAAGCACACATTTCCATCAACAGAATAAAAAAAAATCATGGAGCTAGGCAAGGTGGTTCACACCTGAAATCCCAGTGCCTCTTCATACCAAAGACTGATGCAGGAGGATTTCCATGAGTTCCAGAGCATTCTAAACTATGACATAAGACTTTTACCTCAAAGAGAAGGGGAAGGTAAGGGTATAGGAGGGGATTGAAAGGAAGAAGGGAAAGAAAAAGGGAAAGGATGAGTGAAGAGAAGAAGAGATGGAGAGAGGGAAGGGAAAGAAAAGAAGAAAAGAAAGAAGCCAGATGTGGAAGCATACGCCTGCAACCCCAGCACTTAGGAGTTAGAGGCAAGAGGATCAAGTGTTCAAGGTCAGCAGCAGCTGCAGGAGATCCTGTCTCAAAAGTAAAGAAGAGGGCTGGAGAGGTAACTCAGCAGTTACAGGTGTTTGCTTGCAAAGCCTGATGGCCTGGGTTCAATTCCCCAGTACCCACATAAAGCCACACAAAGTAGCATATGCATCTGGAGTTCATTGGCAAGAGACCCTGATATACCCATTCTCTCTCTCTCTCTCTTAAATCAATAAAAATACTTTTTAAAAAAAGATAGGAAGAAGAAAGAAGAAAGGGAGAGATAGAGAAGAAAAGATATACAATTTTTTACAATGGGGTAATATTCAGCAAAAAAAGGAACAAGCTATTGGTCCTAAAGCTTGCTCAGTGTCGCTTAGTTGGTCAAGAGTATATATTCCTTTAAGATGTTCTGGAATAGGAAAATACTCATCTATAGTGCTTGTCCCTTATTGGGAGAGGGAAATGGGTTGGGAGAGAAGAAAGGGGAAGATTCTAGGTGCTGGAAATGTTCTCTATCACAATGAAGGGGTTGCCTGTGTATGTTTTCTCACAGTGATGGAAAGCTAACACAAGTGCTGTGCAGGTTGGGTGGACATACATCTATCAATATATCGAGCAATGATTCCACTTTAATCAATTGATCCTCAATAAAGGTTAGCTAACATTACACAGTGTGGTATATCACAACAAAACCACTAGCTCAATGCTATCCACATGATTGTGCAAATTCTAAACTTGTCACTTAGGAAAAGTTTGAAACTGATATGCATCTGCATAACAAATAACCCAAAACCTAGTCATATTCTAATATCTTGTGATATAGCATAAAAATTTAATAGTTTATTATATGCCATATCCAAATTCTCGGTTTTATCAACTGCGTCCTTGATTTGAAAGGCCAACCAGTCCATTACACAATATCAGTCATTGGGCTGAGGATATGACTCACTTGCCTAGTATGTATAAAGCTGGGGGCTCCATCCCCAATACTTGAAAATGACAACAAACACCAGGAGTATCAGTGATTTGACAGTTCCCTCAAAGCATCTGAAACACAATTTTCATGCAGGGTTGTGACATTTTTGTGTTTTTGTGGTCCTGGGGATTGAACCTAGGGCTTCACTTAGGCTAAACACAGAGCTATAACCCCAATCAAACTTGAGGCTCTTGGTTTCAGTTTGGGAAATCACCTCTGTTGTCTGAGGAAACCAAAGCAAAATATAAAACTGAGAAATGAAATGGATGAGTGGAGATACGAAATGAACATACACCTCTGGAGAGCAGGGAAAATGATGTTTCGTGAATTTCTCCCATGAAAGCTACCCGATGTTTTAAAATATATTAATTAAATATTTATTAAGCATTGCACCTACTATGTGTTGGGTTACATACTGGGCTCTAAGAAAAAGCTTAGGGTTAGGTATGGCTATTTTGCCTTTTAGGACATCATTGTCTGGGACAGGATTTCTGAACTTCTGTCCTCCAAGGACACTTAATGGATATTAGTAAGATATATACAGTTCATCAATGTTAGGCTTGATTTTACATTCTAAAATTAATTGATCCATGCTGTCTTAAGATGAATACAGTACTATCCTTACAAGAGGGATGGTTCTAATGTATACCAGTCCTTCGGGTAACAGCCTCAAAAGCAATTTTGTTTTTCATTCTTTATACAAGTTAGAAAGTTCCAACTCAACTCAAAAATAATAAGCCATTTCTGTCTTCCTTAGACTGTTCTGGAGAGTGAAATAAAATATGAACCCAGAAGTGGCAGAGTTATTTCTTCACTGTGAAGGTCTAGAATGTTTGGCTGATGGGAAGATCACATTTTCAATCTAGAAAGCTGACTGATGCAATTTGGGCAACAGCAGTGAATAGACTCCTAACAACATTTAGCTCTAGAAAGTCTTTTCCAAGCTTTGTTGCAGCATTTAGGTGTGGTTTGAAAATATGCCCAGTCATGTAATTGACTTATTTCTCTGGAGAGTAAAGAAAACATTCCGATTTCCCCAATCAAGCCCTTTGTATCTGCAGTTCAACCTCCAAAGAGTCCAAGAACATTTTCTCTTTCTCTCTTTTTTTTTTAATTTTCTTCAGACAGGGTCTCTGCTACATATCCCTGACTGGCCTGGCATCCACTATATAGACCAGTCTGGCATCAGACTTACAAGGAGCCTCTTGCTTCAGCTTCCCAAGTGCTGGTATTACAGGTGTAGGACACTATGCTCAGACAACAGCTTCTTTTCAATCTAACATAGTGACATTTTGGCTCTAAAGAATTTCTTCTGCTTAATAGTAGACACAAAAGAAAATAGGGACTTCTTCGTATGACACATTGGTCAGAGCAGGCCATCTGAAACAGACAAGACTATGAGAGAATGTACCAACACTCCAGTCAAATATGCCCGTCTCCATTGCAGAGCTTGCATGGCATCTTTCTCTTCAGCAGTCACCACAGTACACAGCCACTCGGCTCTTCAACTGGCCTGCTTCAGAGACACGGACTCACCACTGCCATTTGATCAGGTGGCTAATTTTTGTGACTTCCTGAGCAGTTACCTGAGGTCTATTCGCTCTGCTGCTAAACTTTTTAGAATGATGTCCCATGGTTGCACCATCTCTTGGGATTCCATGTATACCCAATCTAACCTTAGAAACAGGCCCTGGCCTCCCATGTCAAAACTGCTGCACCCAGTCTCCCCTGCCACAGTCGGACATGCTCTTGTCCGTCCAGTCTGCTTGGTCCCAGCTCTGATGTCATCTCTGACTTCTTGCCCACCAACAGTTTTTATTGACTCATCCATAAACTGATCATCCCTTACCACCTTCCAAATTACAACAGTCTCCCAATTCACCTCTCCGTTTGCACTCCACAGTCTATTTTCAATAAAATATCCTTCTAAAACACAAGTTACATTACACGGCCCCTGCTTAAAAGGAGTGGCTCTGTGATGGTTACTTTGATATGGCAATTTGCCTAGATGATAGCCCCTAGTTATTCAAACACTCATTTGGGAATTCTGGTGAAGTACTCTGTAGAAGCGTCTAACTATAAGAGATTATCCCCAGGGATCTGGGTGTGCCTCACCAATCAGCTGGAAGGCCTTCTGAGCAAAATGGAGTGATCTCAGAGGGAGATTATGTCTCCAGACCAAAGCAGCAGCTCCTCATGGAAACTTTCTCATTGGCCACCCTGCCCTGCACATTTCATATGAGCCAGCCTCCATGCCCATAACCATTTAAACCAGTACCTTGAAATAGGGTCTCTACATGGGTATATGTGTTAAATATATATGCATAAATATGTATTGATACAAACAATATATACATATGTGAATGGATCTCCCATTGGCTCTGTTGCTCTGGAGAACCCCAAACCCTGTGCCTCTGTTTTCTACTTGGACCCATCTCGAATCTGCTAGAATCTACTAGACCTCTTGATTGGTTGGCCTACATGAACAAACACACTGCAACAATCGCCTTCCTGTTGCTGAAACAAAGCATGTGACCAGAAGCAGCCTATGGAAGGAAAGAGTTCATTTCTACCTCACAGTTTCAAGGGGAAGTTTCATCATGGTGGGGAAAGCATGGCAGGAGGAGACAGGAAGCACCACATCTCCACATCAGCAGGAGGAAGTAGAGAGAGAGAGTGAGCTGGCTGGGTTCACCAAGCAGGGCTGGTCTTTAACTCCCCAAACCCTTCCCCTAGCAACATAACTTCTCCTGCAAGGCCAAGTAGCTCCACCCGCTGAAGGATTAAGTATGAGGATTAACCACAAACACATGAAGCTATGGAGGACATTTTACACTAAAACCACCACACATATCAACTATCTTCCAGTTGCTTTGGTCACAGAAGTCCCCAAGGACACTCAGTACAAGGCAAGGATCAGGTCATGGCATTCCCTTCTCTGGCTCTTTCCCTGTGAGATCACCTTAAGCTGTCTCCTGGGTCCCCTCACTCTTCTTTAGGAACCAAAAGTTTTGGCAGCTAAGCTGCAACTAGTTGTATATTACTGAATTATTGTGGCTTTGTTCCTTGTAAATAAATCCCCTTGATTCCCTGTGTTTTGAATGTGCTATTAATTTTCTGTTACAGCAGGTTCTGTAACCCAAGGTCACCATGCTCAGTTTCCTCATGTTTGCTCCAGAATCACTGAATGTGGATCAGGTGTCAAGCTGTTTCTTGATGGTCCTGAGGAGAACACACATACGCAGACTGCCAAGGCTGCAGAGATGTGAATGGGGTGATGACAACAGCTTCCTCATACCCCTCCATCGCCTAGAACCCAAGGCAACAGTCACACAAATAGCCTCTTCACCTCTGCCCTTCTCCACACCCAAAAAGCATCTCACAAGTCAAAAGAAATTAAACATAAATAATCAAAGAAGCAGAACTAGAGAGCCAGAAGGTTAGCAAAGGAAGGCCATCTTCAGAGGCTCCACCAGAGCAGGGCTAGATTTGAACTTGAGCAGTCTGCCTCCAGAAATCGCATCCTTACCCACTAGGCTATGATGTGTCTCTTATCAAGAACTACTGAATAATTTCTTAGTTTGTATAGCTAGCAGTACATTATTTTAGCAATTTGGAACTCGAAGTTTCCATTTCCAAAAGCAGAAACATAAACTGGGCACATGCCTTTAATCCCAGGACTCAGGAAACTGAGGTAGGAGGATTGCCATGAGTTGGAGGCCAGTTTAGGCTACAGGGTGAATTCCAGGTCAGCATGGGCTAGAGTGAGACCCTATCTCACAAAAAAAAGGATAGAAATGTATTTGCAATCAGTTAATTTGGTGTGTGTGGGGGTGAACATAGGATCTTGCACATAACAGACAAATGCTGTACCACTGAGTACTGTCCTACTGGCATTTAATGGCAGTCCTTTCTCTGCTTTTCTAAACACCCCATTTCCAAAGTCAAGAGCTCTCAGTTGATGCTGGGCGGGAGGTGGCTGGGTAGAAGGTTTGAAAGCACTTCTGTGGACAAAATCTTATGAAAGATGGTATTTTAAGTGAAGAAAGGGCACAGTGAACAGAAATGAGTATTTCCAATGGGAATTCACCATGCCCCGAGGGATTACCGTCCAGCCTGAAACAAACTGGCTTGTAGACAAGTTCTACACAAACAACACAATTTTATTCCTTATTACAGCCCTGGAGAAGAGGTTAAAATATCAACATCACCACTATTTACCGAGCGCCTGCCTCCACCCAGCACCATGCCACGGGTGTTCCATCTACTACCTTACATCATCCTATCATTATATCCAGGACACCAACTTCAGAATATTCCAGAAACTTCATCACATGCCTAGTACATGGGGAAGCAGGGATTAAACCTATGTTAATAGTACTTTGCCATGCCCATTCTTCTAGGCACCGAGGAATGACACATGGAAACCCTCCAGCCAGGTCACCCTCTGCCATTGTTACCCATTTCTGGGACATATGCCTGCCTTCTGAGAACCTCCTTTGCTGACCCAGCTCCCTTTCAGGAATGTAACTTCCCAATCATCACAGTTTCTGGGTCATAAACACCATACTGCAATGAATTATGATTTCTTCAGAGGAGCTCAATTGTAGCCCAGGGATTTTAGAAGGTCCGTATGTAGCAATCAAGTCCTATGGCTCATTTCTAGGGGCACCTAGCAGCAACGTTGTAACTGGCGTCCATCCGCCTTTCTTCTCAGTCTGGTCCATGTAACAGTCTATCTTTGACAGACTGCTTTCTCTGCCCCTTCACATTTTGGCAAAAACTATTTGATTATGTGCTGTGCTCAAGAGTAAACACTTGAGGGGAGTCCGGGGTGGGATGATGAAAGAAAGGTGACATTTAGTGGCAGGACTTAGATTCTGGGTAGCTTTAATTTCAACTCCCCACTTCTCTGTGGGTGTTGAGTTTATTTTGGGTTGTTTACATGGGTTGTCCAAGACTTGCCACGGCAATTCTTGTGATCTTACAACAAATAACGTAGTGGAAGAAAGCACTGTTTCTCCCCAAGTTTCTAGAGTGAGACATTCAAGGATGGCCCCAAAGCATATTGATAAAACTGTGGAATTGTAAGGCACAACTGTAAATTAAAGGAGATTTTCATGGGATTTTTTTCACCATCTGAAGGAACAGTAATCCAGATCTATAACATTTCTCTGTGCCAGGAACATGGACAGCAACCAAACACACGGGCACCTTTCTAACTCTAAGCTGCTCAACTGGAAAACAAAACCTAACCTTGAATTTGGACACCTCAAATACTTCACTGGTCTTCAGCAAAAAGATACCAGCAAATGAGACCACTCTCTTCTTTTACTAGTAGCTTTTATGGAATCTGCAAAATTATGGAACAATTTAACTTTGCCCATAGATCAGCATGGCAAATTGAAATCAAAGTCTGCAAAGGGATGTGAAGGTGATTTTGTCAGGCCTTTCCATAATACATTAAAATCCTTCTAGGTATTTTACCCTTATCAGATGCCTTCTTCATTTAAAATGCTTTTAAAATGTGTGTTCTCGGTGATCTATTACTATAGTGTTTCTGGAAAAAGTAGCTTTTTCATGAATAATTATCATAGAGAATTTCTATCAGGAAAAATCTGAGTTCATTTTCTTGTTTTTTTTTTCTCTATTAATGAAGTCCCTTTTCTAAGGCATCCGCCTAAAAATAGAACTAAAAACACCGGCAGTAGAAATAACCACATTTATACAACATTGGGTTTCCTAAAATCACACTTGATTTCCATGTGAAAGAGCTAAGAAAAAAAAAAAAAAAACAACAAGCAGCAGAAGCCCTCAAAACCTAGGAGAAAACTAAACAAATTTAGAAAAAGAGGACTGATGTCCTAGTGAGAAAATATCACCTACTTGTTAAATCAGTTTTAAAATTTCTATTTATCCTTCTTCCCAGGACTTAAGACAATAGGAAAAAAACAACTTTTTAATCCTCCTAGTATCTTAATAACTGAAACCTAGGAGCTAGAGAGATTGCTCAGCAGTTAAAAGCGCCTGCATGCAAAGCCTGGTGGCCAGGATTCAAATCCCCAGTACCCAGCTAAAGCCAAATGCATAAAGTGGTACCTGCATCCAGAGTTAAGTTTGCTGTGCCAAGTAACCCGGGCACATCCATTCCCCCCTCTCTCATTCTCTCATCTTCTCTCTCTGCTTCAAAATAAATAAAAATAAAAAATAATAGACCTAACTAGAATAGTTCATTTATCCTGAGTCATAAAGTTTCTTAATTATATTTAAGAATTATAATTTCTTAATATAAAACCAAACAAATAACAGCCGTAGTGCTCTTATCATAGTCAGATGGCTGTCACACTTAAAGATGTCAACATTTTCCATTAATTATACTCCTTTTACTTCTTCAGGTGGAAATATTAGCTCAAATGCCAGGTTATTATTTAGACAGCTGAAATAACTGAGCGTAAAATAAATGTATATGCTCACATTTTTAAAAGCCCGTAGTTAAGATTATAATTTAAGTCTCTATATAATTTAAAATTCTGTGTGCAGTTTAAAGCCAGAAAATATGCTATTAAGGCCAAAAATTCCATTCCTTTATCTACCCTGCTATGGTTATTCCAGACAACTAATAGTTACAGTAATTTTAGAATCCTTTGCTATAGCCGTAGGTATAATTAACTGACTTAAATGCTGAGTTTCTGCCTGAATTCATTATTTGTTTTTTCAGGTTATAGATCAGCACTGATCTTACTAGAACATCACTGTATATTTCAATCTACATAAACCCATGTCCATCACTGCTAATTTTCTTCTCAATAACCACATAAATCCCAATTCTATTTTCAATAGATGAATTCTTGAAGCTAAATGTGAATGCCATTCAGACAGGTTTCAGAGGATGCTTCGGTTCAATTAATTTAAAACATATAAGCTAGGCCGTATCCCCAGAACAATGATACAGAAATGCCTCTATAGAACTGATTATTAGCTGCATTTGGAAATATGTAAAACAGACCTGAGAAGTCAAATCCTTACAAATCAATACAGAAAAGTACCTGGGGTGGGCATCAAAATAATGTATACCCATTACTGTTACTGATTGCTTTATCTCCTCTGCCAGGTTATGAACCCCCTGACAGATTATACCTTGTTTTTTTTTTCTCAACTCATTGTCCCCAACACAATGGTGTACCTACATAGCAGTACTCAATATGTTTGGGGAATGTTTATTTACCAGATAAATACACACAGAAGAGTTTAATTGTATCATTGAATCAAGGAATTCTGTGCTAGCCTTTCATACCACCTGTAAACATGATGATATTATGCAAGATACAAGCTTGTGTGTGTTGTGTTCCTGTGTGAGGAATGCAGGTGTATGGGTGCATGTATGTATGTTTGGGTTTCAGTCTTCAGGCACAGCCTACTTTTTTTTTCTATTTGATACAGGTCACTCCCTGGCCTAGAACTCACCAAGCAGCCCAGACTAGCTGGTCAATGAGCCCCAGGGATTGCACCACCATGTTTGGCTTTTCTTCTTCTTTTCAATTTCATTTTTACCTTAAAGCACACACTGTATTGACAGTAAATGAAAATGACTGATGACAAGATACTCTGGGTTCTCTCATAGTTGGATTTTCTATACAAAGTGGTAAAATCTAACTCTTGAAAATCTGAGTTACAGAGTAGTGCAATACAGACTCTCGGATTAGGTATCAAAGGGTTTCGGGATTCAAATTTTCGGCAATTCATCTGACTTAGTCCAAAGCAAAACTAGACCTTCCTGAGAACTGTGCCTAGGGCTATAGGCTCTGTGTGCCAGGCCAATTCCTTCTCACTGCAGGAACAAAATATCTGGCCAGAAGCAGCTTGTGTGAGGAAAGGGTTTATTGCAGTCTAGTTTCAAGGGCAAGTTTCATTGTAGCATGGTAGAGCAGAGACAACTATGTCACCAAAAAGTGTCATCCAAGATGGATGACAACATTCTCATAGCTGTATTAATGAACTTGCCACATCTGGCTTTTCAGTGTGGGTTCTGGGGGTCAATACAAGCACTTCCCCACCTGAGTTATCTCACCAGCCCCAGATTTTTTTTTTTTTTTGTGTGTGTGTGTGTGTGTGTTTGGATCCAAGATTTGATTGTAATGGGGAATAGGGAGAATGGGGGAAGAGAGGAAGGGAAAAGAGGGAGAAAGGGCAGTGTGTGCACCTGACTTTATATATATATATTTGATATAGGTTCTTGCTATGTAGTCCTGGCTTACCTAAAACTTGCTATGCACAACACGCTGACCTCAAACTTTTATAGACCCTCCTGCTTCCGCCTCTCCAGTGCTGGGATTACAGGCATGAGCAACCATGTCCAGGTAAAATACAAATTCCTTAGACTTCAATTTCTCTAGTTGGTAGATGCTTGCCTTACCCATCTAGAGAATTAGATATAAATGAGGTAAAATGATGAATATTTAAATGCATGCCAAAAACATATTAGATACTAGCAGGGTAGAAGAATGGATAGTAATCAAATAAGGGTGCCTGCATGGCTGGGCGGATCTGAAGACCTTTCTATATGAGATGACTTCCGCTCCTTTTCTTCTGCATGACGTAGCTGAATAAGGAAAAATGCCATATGCTTTGGGTTGAAATAGGACAAATTACACCCATCACCAAAGTTTCCTCCCCAACACCAGCAAATGTGAAACTCTGACCTGCCCACATTGTTTACTTCACAGTATAAAGGGAGGAAAAAAAAAGTTGTCTTCTAAGTCCAATACTAAGTTTTAAACTGCTCAAATGATTGCTGATTTTTTTCCCAACCCAAGTTTATGCTGAAATTGATAGTTAAAAATTTAAATAGCCGGGTGTGGTGGCGCACGCCTTTAATCCCAGCACTCGGGAGGCAGAGGTAGGAGGATCACCATGAGTTCAAGGCCACCCTAAGACTACACAGTGAATTCCAGGTCAGCCTGGGCTAGAGTGAGACCCTACCTCAAAAAACCAAAATAAATAAATAAATAAATAGCTGGCTGATTTCAGTACTCTTCAAATCTTTCTGAAAATAAAGAGGCAATTATAAGTAATAAAAGCCTTGAGGTTTTAATGATGATTGATAATAATATGACCCCACACATGGATTCTCTCATTTAAAAAACCCGTGTGTAAATCACACTCAGCTTGAAATCTAAGAACAAAATTGTTTCACCAATCTCTGCATACCCACTGTTGTCTCAATGACAACCACTTTTCACATTGAGATGCTCTTGTACTCAGCTTTCTAGTTGCTGCCAACAAAGAACCCAACCAAAAGTGGCTTGTGGAGGAATGGGTTTATTTTGGCTCATGGACTTGAGGAGAAGCTCCATGTCAGGGAAAACAACAGCATGAACATAGGGTGGACATCACCTCTGCACAGGACTACAAACAGTAGCAGGAAGGTGTGCCAAATAGTGGCAGGGGGAAGCTGGCTATAACCCCCATAAGCCCACCGCCAGCAACACAGCTCCAACAAGGTTCCAATACCCAAACTGCCATTAGCTGGGGATCAAGCACTCAGAACACATTCATTTGTGGGGAACACCTGGATCAAACCACCACAGATGCTTTGTTGATCTTAAAAACTCAATTATAAATACCAATTCCCATATGTACATGGAGATTTCCCAAAGGTTCTGGGTTTTGAATTTCCTGTAATTTACAGTTGCTATAAGCAAAGTTGCGGTCTGCTCTTATTATCCATACTAAGTATACTCCAAGGCACACTCTGAGTGGAGCCACTTGCAGAGTCTACTGTTCTTTAAAATAGCATCTTCAACTTCGATGTCTAGTTCTAGCATGGGAATTACACGGTGAACAAGTAATGAGTAAAAATATCACAGAGACAGTATTTATGATTTGTCAAGCTTGCAATGACTTTATAATGAAACGATTAGTGGGCTTATGATTTTGATTCCAGAGGTGCTTTGTCTGGCCTCCCACTCAGCTGGGGCACATGTTTTAACAGGCAGCTCCCCAGTGTCTCCAGCACACAGACACACAGCCCTAGGGGGCTGTTGTAAAGGTTTCCTGCTAATGATGCAGTGAACTATACCACACTGTTCAGTTCTTATCGATGGGTTACTCTTCCTCAACTTCATTGAAGAATCTCCCATTGAAGAATTGAAGAGATCTCCCAGCATTCTCTGTACCTGACTTTTCTTGGAGAATTCCTGTCACTGAGATCCAGGGGGTGATGCATCAACATTTGGAACCGTCTTGTTGTGAATAGTAGGTTCCCTGCTTCAGGATTCGGTCCTCTTGTTCTCCCACATCTACTTAGAACACTAGTCCCCTTTTTTCAAAGGACCTTACTTGTCAAATCACACTCAACTCTTGCTCACTTCCACACATTTAAGGACTAGAATATTTAATGCAAATGCACCTGGGATTACAGGGCCAAAAGTCCACCTCTGAAATAAATTAAGAAACCCTCAACCCTATCATAGGTTACAAAATACTGAACTATTTTTTAACTCTTAACTCTCAGATTCTCTGATTTAATGTCTAACCATACATTCCTAAGAACATACTCAACCAAATTAATTAGTGAAACCTAGTAAGCTGAGGGACTGGGGATGTGGCTCAGTTGGTAGAGTGTTTGCTTAGCATGCATAAAGCCATGGATCCTATCCTCAACACATGTTGGTGGCCAGAAAGATACACCGAGTTAGCAGGCTTAGGTTCCCCTCAGAACTCCAACAACTGTGGAGAGTAAGTGTGAGCTTTCTCATTTGCAGAGCAGAAGTACAACTAAACAGGTGGAGCACCTTTGCCATCAATGTACCTTTACATGAGTAAAATTAACCCCCAGAACTTTCTAGAACTGTCCACTGGGATGGGTTTTTGTTTTTGGTGAAGATGGAAATATTCACATTATACATTATCCAATAACGTAGCCACTACCCATATGTGCCTATGAGCACTGGAAAGGTGGCTAGTACGACTGAAGAGATGAAAATTTAATTAAATTCATTTAAATGGTCAATGTAGACAGTGAGTTGGATAATCCAGCTATTCAAGAAGCGGTTACAAAATCAGAAGTGCTATCATAGGAGCTGCAGGTACAGCTTAGTGGTATAGCGTGTGTTTTTCATGTTGTAGACCTTGAATTTCCCCCCCAACACCATAAAGAGGGTGGCTGCTATGATCTAAATTTCCAATCTGCAAACTATACCTCCACGCCATGGAGGCCAGGATGATAGGGTAGAAAGTGTGGCTATGACGACCTTTCTTAAGACATGGATGCTAAAATCAGACTTGATATAAAACAAGGGTCGTGAAGGTCTTTACATATGAGTGATGCTGAGTGCCCGTGGGAACTAAATGATGTTTTCTAACTGCAGGAGCAGAAAATGGACTTCCTCCACTGGTGTGATGGCTGGTCTTGATTGTCACCTCGAAGACACCCCTGGATGTGTCTGTGAGGGTGTTTCCAACAGGTGACCAGATAGAAAGCCACCTTCACTTCTGGCAGAGGGCACTTACTGCAGCTTCCATTCTCTGCTGACATCAGATCCGCCTTCTTTGGCTTTCCAGTGTGGACTCAATACCAGTGACTCTCCAGGGAACTTCCAGGCTTTCAGCACAGTCTGGAACAGCTGAGGAACCCAGAGTTTCCTGCCTCTCGGACCTGCAAACAGCTCCTAGTGTAGAAGTCAATCTAATAATCCTCTAGGGAACCAGGCTAATACAACTGGCTTCAGGAAAGTCTCTACGATGGTCTTTGGTAAGGCCCAGCAGAGCACAGTCAAGGACAGCGGATGCACAGGGGTCAGGGCTGGTGCCTCTATACCCTGACTGCATGCCTGTCTACTAACAAAACGACTCAGGACAGAAGACTCCCTGTTTCTTCATCTTCCTTGTTATCACTTTGCCATCCTCTCGTGACTCCCTGGTCCCACCAATCTCCTTTCCTTCTTCTCCTCTGTCTTCTCTTCTTCCTCCTCCTCCTTCTTCCTTTTTTCCCCCTCTGTCTTCTTCTTCCTCCTCCTTCTAGGGTATAGAAGCATGGGTAATTACTCAGGATCTTAGACTGGCCTCAAACTCGCTGTGATCCTCCTGCTTCAGGCTCCAGAGTGCTGGCATTACAGATGTGCGTCCCACACTCAGCTTGCTTCCATTAACTCCCTACAGTTCATCCTCTACACAGTCAGAGAGAACTTTTAAAATTGTAGCTTATTCTACTGCTTACAATGCTCCACTAGCTTCCTACTCAAAATCCAGACTCCTTTCCCTAGCCTGCAGGGTCCTGGTCATCTTCTGTACTCCCCAGCCCACACTGTGCCCCTTGCTCCTTCTGCTCCAGCCACACTGATCAAACTGACTGGTTTGTTCTGAAAGCATATCAAGCAAACCTCTTTTCAGGGATTGAATCTCAAAACTATTATACGCAATCTCATTTTACCTTTCCCATCCTGAAGTTTCTGGTGTATCTTCATAAAGAATGTATCTTTTTGGAGACACATTCTGGTGAACAGTTTGTGGGGGAAGAAGTTTGACTACTGAGCCTACAGGCCTCACCTTCTTGTACATCCAAATGGAGCATGCCCTGCACTTCCTCCGTGTCACACAGAGGAATGAGCACTGGGCTCCAGAGACAACACTCTCCTTAGTCAAGAAAATCTCCTCCCCAGCCACACAGTCCCCAAATCCCCAAGACACACAGCCACCCCAGGAATTAGACTTGTTAGGCACATGGTGCCTCTTGGATAATTTTCATTTTATTTATTTTTTTGGTTTTTCCAGGTAAATTGGATAATTTTGAACTTGCAACCATTGAGCAACAATTAAAACATACTATAATGTAAAAACCAACTTATTTTATATTTGTTTCCCTACTTTATTTCACATTCATGCCAGTATCCACATTTCAAAGCTGTTTTCTGGAATTATTCTCTCCTAGCTTCACATGCTACAATGCCATCATAAAAGGTGTGCCAATTCCTATTGTACAGAAGGGCATCAAAGTACAGAAAGCTGGACTTGATGTTTTGTGGAAGGATGGCTCATCGGTCTGTCAAATATCAGCCTTTCTAGGAGGCCTCATTTCAGAGAAATTCTACTTTGCATAACACTGGGCTTATCAATTGTTTCAGCAAGTCGATTTCTCTGTGTTAGGCTTCAGACTCTCCTTCATAAAGTGGGGATAACAATTTCTGAGTGGTTATGAGGACGATGCCGTGAAATGCTGGTTAACCGACTGTCAGACATAATAAGGACTAATTTACAGTTGGAGGTAGCTACTTCTTTTACCTATGAGCCATCTCCCCATCCTGGAAGTACTTCTTAAAACATTATCTAGGGTTAGGGTTGTCGTTCTCGGGAGAAACCTTGGTCTAGCATTACCACGTGCAGTACCACGAAATATACACATATAAACACAAACAAAGTCTTAATGCATGCTGACACAATCTGATTACATGAATTTCCCTGTGAATCAAACTTTGCAATTACCAAACAACTTCCCCACAACAGAACAGTGAAGCTCCAGTCACTGCTACACTGACTGGAAGATGACTCAATCTAGCTGACTCTAAATCTGGACAATTTTCAGTTAGTAATTTCTCAATCTGTTTCTTACCTTGACTCAGCATAATGCAGCCTGGTGACATGAGAATTCTATTAGTCCCTGCTTTCACCCTTATCCTCTGTTCTTAGTTGCCTTTGATTTTTGAAAGGGTCATTAAATGGTGGCTGTCCCCCTCCCCCTGTTTGTGTTGTGTGTTTTTTTTTTTTCCTCATGGGTATAAAGTAGTCAAACACTACCTTTGATCTTGTCTATCCCACAGGGAATTTCTGCAGCCATGAGCAACAACTAATTTTCAAGGGTCATTACAACAGTCCTTTGATTGAAAACAGCCTTAATCACGAATTCATAACTCAAACGAGTAAGGCTCAGACATACATCTGCTTTAATAATTTATTCCTTCCCCCATTATCTTGAGCCCTTTCTAATTGCTAATGCAGGACACCACTAGATCTCTTAATAAAAATCCTCCAAATAGTTGAAGTAAATCCAACATTTCACTCTTTCAGGCATCTGCCTCTAAACCCAAATCCTGAAGCCAGAGGGAAAAGGCAGCAGCCTGCATGTTTCCAGTGCCCACTTCCAGCAGAACACCTTCTAAAATGCTTACTGTGATTTTCCAAGTACACTTGCTATTTGGAGGGTACACCCCAGGAAAGCCTTCACTGCCAATAAATCCAGACTCTCCGGTAAGAATGCCGCCGCATGTGAAAACAGGTCTGGGAAAATAAAGAGGAAAGGATACTTAATTTGAAGTATGCTCTAACAATCTAACATCAGTTTCAAAAATGAGTCTGTACTACTGCCGGTGAGTTGATATTAATACATCCTTGCAGCAGATAAAAGATCTAAGGCTTGTCAACTCTTAGAACATTCCAAATGGAGCCTGACAAAGCACTCATCTAAGTTCCATCTGTCTTCCTCATTAACCTAAGGCCATCTAGACGGGTCACATATATGCATACAAAATAAACAACATCCTCCCCACATCGTTAAGGAAAATGGAATTGGACCGATTTAACTGGAAAGCATAGGAGTGCGGGTGAGCGCCGCCCGGGTGAGTTGCTTGGTTTGAAGCTAGACCGCAGTTGGTATTGATGTAGCTTGTAAATTCCTCAATTTGGAGACATGCTTCTTTGCCTCCCCCTTTTCACAACATCCTTGGCCACTCTCCTGAAGCAGCCCCTTCCCCACGCCCACCGATCAGCGGCTGCGGCAAAGAAGAGATGGGTGCCAGGGTTGCCCATGGGGCGGGCGAGTCCCCCTGCCCAGGTCCTGAGACCCTGGGAGGCCATGGGGTGCCGGAAACCCGAGGGCGCTCCTCGGGCGCTTGTGCTCCCCTGCACTAACTTTGGGGAGAGGAGAAGCCGAGGGACCTCGCCGCGCCACGTGGTGGCCGGCCAGCCGCAGGGCCACCGAGCGGAGCGCCCGGGGACGGCGCGCGCGGGGACACCGCGGCCACCCCGCGCAGCAGCGGGCCGGGAGGGAGCGGGGCGCGTTACCTCTCCGGGGTCTGCGGCCGGGACGGCGGGGCGGCGGCGACCAGCAGCAGGCAGAGCGCGGCGCAGGCGGCCGGGCGCCCCATGGCGCGCGGAGCTGGGCGGGAGGCTCGGGGCGCTGGCTCCCGCCCCGCAGCCCGGCTCCCGTGCGCCGCCGCGGGCCGCTTTTCAAGGCGATCGCCGCGCCGTCCGCCTCGACCCCGACGTCCCCCGAGGACGCGCGCTGGCAGCCGCCGGCCGCCGCTGAATGTCCCGTTTGTTCTGGGCGGCGGCGGGGGCGGCTCCGAGGCCAGGGCCGCCGCCTCTCCGCCCTCTCCCCGCGGGCGTCTCCCCGCGCCCCGGCCGAGGGGCGCTGCCCGGGTGTGCGAGCTAATAAGTACGATGGCAGAGCTCCAGCCGGCTGCTGGAGAACTGGGACTCCTTCTTTGTCTCCTGGGAACGTCCAGACCCTGGGGGAAGTAGAAGGTCCTCTCCTACAGCGACTCCAGCCCTGGTTCTCTCCAGGGCACACGGGTGCCCGTGCGCCTGGACGCACCGCGAGCGTCCCGTGTGCGGATTTCAGTGGATAGTAAATGTCAGATGGAACCCGCTCATCTCACCATCCCATGTTATGTCCCAACAATTGGAAAGGAAAACTGTGATTTAAGATTGGTGATTTAAGATTTACAGAAAATCTGGTTTTAACAAAGTGTGTGTGTGTGTGTGTGTGTGTGTGTGTGTGTGTGTGTGTGTGTGTGTGGTGGGGAGGGGTCAGCGCCTCTTGCTGCTACAAACGAATGCCAAGTTTGGCTTTACATGGGTGGCTGTGGAATTGAATCCCTTCCAGCAGGCTTTGCAAGCAAGCTCCTTTAAACACTGAACCACCTCCCCAGCCCCCCCAAAATTTGTTTTTCTAAGAACAGTTCTAGCCTGTGTCATCAAGAATTTCATTTGTTTAATTCCAGAAAAAAACAACCCTTTCTTTTGTCGAGTTCTTCCCAATAACCAGGGCCCAAAAAAGAACAGCAAGAACAGAATGGATTCGCTGAGGTTTTCAGTAACCACGCTACCCGTGGAAGCCATAACTAACTCAATAACCAGAGCTCATAAAGGAACACCAAGAACAGAATGGATCCATTGAAATTTTCAGTAACCGCACTACCCTTGGAAGACAGCTTATTTTTGATGCTTTTTTTTAAAAAGAGAGAGAGAGAGAGAGAGAGAGTGGGGGGGACGGATAGAAAATGGGCGTGCCAGGGCCTCTAGTCACTGCAAATGAATCAAATCAGGGTCCTTAGGCTTTGCAGACAAGTGCCTTAACCACTGAGCAATCTCTCTCCAGCCCCCCTTTAATTTTTACCCTTTAAAGAAAGAAAAATCAACTTAGTACTTACAAGACTTCATCTCTAGTTAGCAAGAAGAGATACAGTGGAGATATTTAGGAGAGGGAAAGAGGGAGTGATGGGAGCAGACTATGATCATGACATATTGTCTGTGTTTATGAAAGTTGTCAAAAAAGTTAAAGAAAAAAATTTCCTCTGTATTAATGACCTTGTAACGTTAAAAACATACACAACTATGGCCAGCAAGTAAATCAGTAAGAAGGACAATAGGCGCTGGTGCACTGGTCTGACTACTAAACATGGTTCCCTGGAACCAAAATTCCTTACAGAGTCCTAGACTGTATCACTTTTGAAAATGTGAAGGGGGTGTGGAAACTACCAGGCACTACAATTAAAAAAAAAATTCCCTAAAGGCACCACACCCTGTATGACATTTTTAAAAAGAGATTACAGAATTTGGCAAAGTACATTTTATCCTGAAACTTACACCCTCAACTCAATAAAAATTTCTTTTAAAGAGCAAAAGGAAAACAAATTGTTTATTTTGCACACATTGTCATAATATGCTATCCAAAACCATGTTTAAAGATGATAGTTTATTAAAAAGTTGTAGTTTGATTTATAAAGTACAAATATTGCTCAATATATTTTCTGGTAATGGTTTGGAGTCTTTGGAGCCCAAAATTTTTTGTTCAAAGAACTGTTTTTAAAACTTATAAAATGTATTTGAGCAGAAATATTCAATACTATATTTTCTTAATGAATAGTTCATATCCTCACTAAAAAGCTAGGATTCTAACAGTGGTCATTCTGTTGTGTTGACATTCATTTGAAAAAAAAAAAGACATTGATTTCACCATGTGATATAAAAAGTTTCCTAGGATCCATGCTATTTTCTCTTAAAAACACATATTTGACTTGGAACTACAGACCTGGCCAAAATTATAAACCCTAAATGTGCTGAGACATTTAATGTGTTAAGTTTGAGACAGACCCAGGAGGACTCTGAAGGGGCATATGTAAGGATGAGACCAAATTCTGGAGAATTAGGAGAGAGAGCTACAGATCTCCAGTCAGAAGGAAAGGGAGAGGTGACTAGAAGAGAATAAAGTCCCTGAAACTAGATCCTCAAAATGCAAGCAGAATCAGGAGTGAGTGACAGAACCCAGGGCTTCAGCTCATGCTCAACTCATGCTCAAAGACACTCCCAGCTCAGAGTGATTTTATATACCAAAGTATTACAGTGAAGACTAAAAAAAACTCAGGTGTTCTGAATGTTTGCTCCCCAGCAATTTGGGAGGTGGAGCTTTGCTGGAGGAGGTATCTTGTTGAGGGGAGGGTTTATGGGTGTTATAGCCAGCTCCCTTGTTAGCGTTCTGCTCACTCTCCTGTTGCTGTTATCCACTTACTGTAGCAGAGGTGGTGGCCAGCCTCTGCTCATGCCATGCTGTTCCCTGTCATCATGGAGTTTCCCCTTGAGACTATAAGCCAAAATAAAAACTTCCCTCCTATCACCTGCTTTTGGTTGGGTGCTTTGTTCCAGCATGAGTGAGGGTATAGATCCTGGAAACCTGACTGTGTGGATTTTGGCCTTTTGGAACTGATTTACCAGAGGAATGTGAAAGGATTTGAAATTTGGCCTAAGAGATGCCTTGCATTACTGAGGGAAGAGTTTGATGGGCCATTCTGGTCAGTGTTGAAAAACCTAAATGCAGCAAGAACTTTGGACTGTGCGGGCTTGGGGATAAAGAGCTCCGGCCTGATTGGATTAGAGGCAGTTTCTGAGAGGCTTGCTGCATTCTGCCTATGTCATGAGAACTTGAGCAGGACTGAGTTTAGAAGGAATGAACTGCTGTGAGCAGATGGATATGGCACAGAAAGCAAAGGAAGCTCCAGGCTCAAGACAGCAGCTTGGTTCAGTTGCAATCGAGAGATTGCCACCACTGAGATTGAGCCAGCTGATCTGCATTGGGACACCAGAAAGAATGCTGACTCCTTGAAAATAGGGGTCCTGAATGCTGAAGAAGTGTCTTGCTTCCCAAAGTTGGCTTTATTCCCCCAACTTCCATCCCAGATTAATAAATCTGGTAGCCTGCCTGGTAATTTGGAATTATAACAAATACACAAAAGAGATTTGCAAAGCATTCAGTTTGCAATGTAATTATTTGGAGATGGCCCCTAAGCAATGTGGAGTAGGGTTATAGACCCTGAGTAAAGGCATGGATGAAGTGTGGGTTGCATTGGAACCCCAGGATTTTTGAGATGCCAAGACTATGGATGATTGCCAAAGAGAGCTGCTGGTTTAGGATTGTTCCCCAGGCTGTAGGCAGCCCAGCTGGAGGGCAGGATTGAAACCCAAGAGACTTCATCACTGGTTACAGATATTGGATTTGGAATTACAGGATTTGATGGTTTCCCTGTTTGTTTTAGATCTTGCATTGTTTCAATCTTTCCTTGCAATGCCATCTTATGCAGTGTGAATGTTTACTCTGTGTCATTATGTGTTTGTGGTTTTACAGGCTCACAGTTAAACTGTGGAGATGTTTGAACAGTGTTGGGATTGATAAAACTATGGGACTTTAAAGTTGGACTGAATGCACTTTTATATCCTGGTGGTCATGAGTTTATGTGGTGGTTTGAGTCATAAACTCATAAACTCATGTGTCCTGAATGTTTGATCCCCAGTTGGTGGCAATTTGGAAGGTGGAGCCTCGCTGGAGGTGGACTTTCTGGTTTATTAGCCTAGTTTGCCAGTGTTAGCTTGGCTCACTCCCCTGCTGCTGTTTTCTACCGGCTGTGGCAAGGAGGTGATGTCCAGCCTCTGCTCATGCCATGCTTTCCCCTGTTATCATGGAGCCTCCCCTCAGATGTAAGCCAAAATAAAACCTTTCCCCCCCATCAACTGCTTTTGGTCAGGTGCTTTATGTTAACAATGAGAAGGTAACTTCAGCATTCTATAGTGCTTTCCCAAAGGTTATTCTGTTAAATTTACATTACTACCAAAAAAGGGCCCTAAACAAGATATTAAAGGAGGTGTGTGTGTGTGTGTCTGCTCATATGTGTGTGGGTGCACATGTGTGTGGAGGTCAGAGCAATGTTGAATTCCTCCAGTTGCTCTCTGCCTTATTTCTTGGACAGAGCCATTACTGAACCTAGAGCTTACCTCTCACAGATTCAGTTAGACTAGTGTGGTAGTTTGAATGTGAAAGGTCTCCCATAGCCTCATGTGTTTGTAATTAAGCCTCATACTTAATCCCTAGCTGGTCACAATTTGGAAGGTGGAGCCTTGCTGGAAGAGATGTGTCACTTGGGGTGGGCCTTGTGGTGTTATAACTCAGCTTCCCCATGCCAGAGCTACCTTACTCTTTCTGCTACCTCCCAGTTGCTGTGGCAAGATGTGATACCCAGCCTCTTCTCTTCCATGCCATGCAAGACTTCCCCATGAGACTGTAAGCCAAAATAAACCCTTTCATTCCATAAGCTGCTTCTGGTTGGGTGCTTTGTAACAGCAGCAAGAAAGTAACTGCGACAGCTAGCTAGCCACCAAGCCCTACAGATCTAGCTATCTTTGTCTCCTCAGCACTAGGATTATAGATGCTCACTGGCTCTTTTATGTGAGTGTTTGGGAATTCAAACCCAGGTCCTCATGCTTGTGTGATAAGTACTTTACCCACAGAAACTTTCCAGGCTGAGAAAGGGTTAAAGCCTTATAGTTTTACAAGTTCCAGTCATGACTGGTTGGCCATGTTCTGAGGGCCTGTGACCACACTCCATAGCAGGAGCAGAGAGGGAACAGAGCTGCTCACCTCCTGCAGGGCAGAAAGAGAAGAGGTTGGCCCCACCCCACCCTTTGAGGAGGGCATGCTCCACCTTTAAAGTTGCCACCACTTCACAACAGCATCAAAGCAGAGGACTGACATAGGCCTTTGGGGGCCATTCCAGATGCAAACTGTAGCTGGGAGAGTCAAAATTATAAGAAAGTGGTTTGTATTTGCCTATGTGGGTTTTTTTTCTATGCTTAAAAAGTTCACATTGATTCATTCTTTGTTTGTTATGAGAATTAGTGCTAGTTTCAAATTAAATGAAAAATTTTAAAGTATTTATTTACTTGGTATGTGTGTGCCCCTGTGTGGTGTTGTGAGTGTGGGCACACCCATACCATGGTATACATATAGAAATCAGAGGGCAACTTTTGGGTCAGTCCTCACCTTCCACCTTCTTTTGAGGCAAGTCTCACTGTGTCTACTGTTCCAGTCACAAGTTTCTGGAAAATTCTCCTGTTTCCACCTCCCTTCTTGCTCTAGGTGCACTGGAATTACAAAAGTACACCATAGCTTCCTGCTTTTATGTGGGGTCCCAACATCTAAATTCAGATACTCAGAGTTGCTTGGCAACCACTTAATCCACTGAGCCACCTCCCCTGCCTCTGAAATGGAAATTTTGATAAATACAAAATAAATATAATTTTCTAGTTTTCAGTTTTGTTTTTAAGATAAGCCCTAAATAAGTTTTCTGTATCTTGCCTAAAGAAATAGGGCTTATTTTAAGAAAAAAAGTTGAATTTTCCAATATAATTAAGCTTAGGTATGATATGGATAGCTTCTGAGTATCTTTTTTTTTTTCATTTTTTTAAAAGACAGAATCTTACTCTTAGCACAAGCTGGCCTAGAACTCACTATGTAGACCAGGCTGGCCTTGAATTCTTGGTGGTCCTTCTGTCTCAACCTTAGAGTGCTGAAATTACAGGTACTACCATGCCTGTCTTCCTCTGATAGTATTGAGAAGTACCCTAGAACCATCACTCCCACCGGATACAGTTTTAGAGAAGAGCTGAGCCCACAGGTTTCTTAGTTATAAACAATTCCATTCAGAGTTGCATTTTAAAATAGCAAGTAGGGGCAGGGCAGATAGCTCAGAGGTTGAAGGTCCTTGCTTACAAAGTCTTCTGGCTCAGGTTCAGTTAGTTCCTCAGCACCCACATAAATCTGGACACAGAAAGTGGCGCATGTGTCTGGCATTCATTTGCAGTCCATATATACATTAGCAAGTAGCTCACAAGACCATTAAGAGAATTAAAGAAATAGACTCGTGGCTGAGTTCCCTGGAATAATTTCAAAAGCTTCACTTCAGAAGTGACCCAGAGAGAAATCCATTGTCATACTGACCACACAGACCATTAACTGCAGGCATTTGAGCTTACTATAATGCCCCTGCAGTTCTGCTCTGGGAAACTCCACCTCTTAATGTTTCTGCCTCACAGGCCAGACACCCCAGCTGCCTGCTACAGAAGGAAAGCTCATCACAGAACCTCTTGGCCCATGTCGATTGCCTTAGATCAGGAACTCCTGCGAGTACATAGGATGGATGCTGCTCATGTCATATGCCTGCTTCTCAGCTGCAGGGGACACCAAGAACTCGGTGCTTAGTGGGGAATGGAGGTCACATACTGTAGAAGTCTCCCTTCTCAAATTAAAAGGCTACTCAAAAAATAGTGGGCAAGCATGGTGTAAATGTTTAGGATAGGGATCTACAGTTCCATTCTTCCATTACCTCCTTGCATCTCTACCCTGAGATTTTTCCATTAGCTCAAGGGGCATCTTTATGTAAGAGCTTGCTGGGTGATGTAATGCTCTAAATGAAAGAAGCTCCATTCTTCTGCCCAGGTTGGGCTGAGTCACCTGGGGCCACATGAATGCTGGCCACGCTGAGCCCACAGCGGCCAGCTGCTTCAGGGGAGCATCTCCACAATGGACCATCACTGTCCTCAGCCCTTGGTTCTCATCATCCCTGGTTTCTGCTGAGCACTACTTATAAAACAGGAGCTAAGTCCTGCATAATAATACTTCATTCAGTTGTCGTGTCAACCCTGTGAGGTCAGGAAGATTGGTTACTATCACATACAGGTGAGGATTCTGAGGTCTATAACTGTTAAATTCAAGATCTGTAACATGCAAGGGAAAAGCTGGGGTCTGAACCCAGGCTGACTGGAAAATTCGAGCTTTTAATCAACACTGTCACCCATCACGGAACTCTGGGAGCTCACAAATGCTGACAGCACATGGAGGCCTTGGGTAGTGGATCAGCATAGGCTGTTTACTTTCCCAGGGTCCCTTCCTCAGGGAGCCACCCTTCCTTGTATGCTGTGGTTCTAGGAACACTGACGCCATTCACTGCTGCCCCAGCACTCCCTCCTCAAGCTGGGAATGTGACCCAGGACTGAACGAGAGCTCTCCCAGGACTGTGAAGTAGTGGAGCCATGTGTAAGCCGATGTTTTCCTGGGAAAGCAGAGCCAAACCTGAGGGAAATGTTTCAAAACAACAGACCACACGCTTTC
Source organism: Zapus hudsonius (assembly GCA_004024765.1). Taxonomy (NCBI): domain Eukaryota; kingdom Metazoa; phylum Chordata; class Mammalia; order Rodentia; family Dipodidae; genus Zapus; species Zapus hudsonius. The sequence goes on from PVHP010016555.1 coordinate 32,995, forward strand.
CACATGGGGACGGAGCTCCAAGAATTGAAAAGATGCCTGAGAGCTCAGATCTCTACCTTGTCATACCGAGAAGACTTGGGTGGAAAATACAAGGACAGTGTTGGACGTTAAACTACCTCAGCCTGTAATCCAAGCACTTGGGAGGCCAAGGCAGGAGGATTATGAGTTCAAGGCCCCTGCTACTAAAAATGAACGCCAGATGCATGCACCACTTTGTGCATATGGCATTACCTGGGTACTAGGGAATTGAACCTGGGCTGGCTTTGCAAGCAAGCACCTTTAACTGCTGAGCTATCTCTCCAGCCCTTTTTTCCCTTTTATTCAGGGTCTCACTCTTGCCCAGGCTGACAACCCTCCTACCTTAGCTTCCTGTGTGCTGGGATTTGATGCATATCCTATCATAACCAGCTCTACCTCTCTCTCTCTCTCTCTGTCTCTCTCTGTTTCTCTCTGTCTCTAGTAAAAATATCCTTGAATAGAAAGGAAATACTTACTAATTATATAAAACCTGGAAAATATAAGAGATAGAGAAAGAAACCCCATCTGTAAGACTTCCAAGGACAACACTGGTACCAGCTTGCCTCCCTTGCCCAGCGTCTCTTGTAGAGCTCTGCAGGTTTTGCTTTCTCTTCAGTCCTTCTGATTCTCTGCTTTTGCTAAATCACCAATAAGAAGATCAGCAAGAATGATTTTAGTGTTGACATCACCACTGAGATGTGCGGATGATGCTTTCCCGATAGGAATGCTAGTACATCTTTTTCCCTTAATTCCACAACTTCCTGTTTGCTAATTCTTCTTCTAAATGCCACTTGAAGAATGAGCACACTAAACAAACAATCAAACTATATCAACCCACCTATCTATCTGCACCTAGAAGGAAAGATTCACATTCATTGCTTAACACCTGGATTTCCCACTTGAGCTTGGTTTGTTATTGACTTGCATGTTTGCTTAGAGATTATGTTTATGAAAAACATGACAATCTAAAGGGCATTATCCAAATAAAAGTTACATGTAAATGAGGGTTGTCATGGTTTGATACAGGTGTCCCCCACAAACAATTGAATGTGTTCTGATAGATCGATCCTCAGCTGATGGCAGTTTGGGTTTTACAACCTCGATGAAGCTGTGTTTGGCACACCTTCCTGCCGCTGTTTGCAGTGCTGTGGTGGAGGTGATGTCCAGCCCTCTGCTCATGCCATCGTTTTCCCTGCCAGAATGGAGTCTCCCCTTGAGTCCGTAAGCCAAATAAACCCATTCCTCCACAAGCCACTTTTGTTTGGGTTCTTTCTGAGCAGCAACTAGAAAGCTGACTGCAACAGTTTTGGAACCAGGATGTGGGGTCATCTGTTGCTGCTAGAACCCTGATTCTGTGACTTTGGCATTTTGGAAGTGATCTGCAGGAGGAATATGGACGGATTGGAAACCTCGTCCTATGAGGTGCCTTGCAGTGCTGTAAGTACAGTGTGATGGACCATTCTGGTCAGAGTTAAAAGACCTGAAGGTAATGAGAACTATGGACTGTGAGGTTTGGCTTACGAGGGTGAGAAAGAACTTTGTCAGGACTGTGCCAGAAGCAGTTTGCTTACTGTGTTCTGCCTGCCTATGTCCTGGGAACCTGTGCAGGGTTGTGTTACGTAAAGATGGACTGATGTGAGCAGATGGAGATGGCACAGAAAGAAAGATCTTTGGGTTGAAACTGCTGCCCATTCACCTGCAATTGTTTGAGAGATGACAACCACTGAGATTGGGCCAGCTGGTCTGCATTAGAACAACAGGAAGAATGTGGACTCTTTGAAGTAAGTGGCCTGAATGCTTTGATCCACCCTGGATTAACAAATTGGTAGCCCACCTGGTTCCATGGAATGGAGATTGGTTAGAAAGAGAGGGTCATTGGATTTGCAACACAGTTTTTTGAAAAATGGCCATCAGCGTTTGAAGCAGGTGTGCAAGGTTGCCTGCATGGAGCCCGATGGAGCCACGAGGATGAACTGTGGGTTGCAATGGAGACCCAGTGAATTCCAGGACTATGGATGGGTGCCAAGGCGAGCTGCCAGCACCGCATGAAGTTTTCCCGGACTGTGAGTAGCCGAGCTGGAGGAGCGGAATTGAATCTCCAAGAGACTTGTGTTATTGGTTAGAATCATTGAGCTTGGAGTTAGAGATTGATGGTGCCCTGTTTGTTTTAAATCTTGTATTGGTCAATCTGTTTTTGCTGTGCCTCATGTTTTGCACTGTGAATGTTCTGTGCCATTACAGGTTTATTTTTGGTATTATGGCTCAGTTGAAAGCTGTGGGGACTTAAGAGTTGAGCTGAACATATTGCGTTTATATCTTGAATGATTATTAGTTTGTGGGGGCCAGGGGCGGACTGTCATGGTTTGATACAGGTGTCCCCCACAAACAATTGAATGTGTTCTGATAGATCGATCCTCAGCTGATGGCAGTTTTTAGTTTTACAACCTTGATGAAGCTGTGTTGTTGGGGTTGGGCTTATGGGGGTTATAAGCCAGCTCCCCCTTGCCAGTGTTTGGCACACCTTCCTGCCGCTGTTTGCAGTGCTGTGGCAGAGGTGATGTCCAGCCCTCTGCTCATGCCATCGTTTTCCCTGCCAGAATGGAGTCTCCCCTTGAGTCCGTAAGCCAAATAAACCCATTCCTCCACAAGCCGCTTTTGCTTGGGTTCTTTCTGCGCAGCAACTAGAAAGCTGACTGC
>PVHP010016556.1:0-35677 GCA_004024765.1 Zapus hudsonius
TTTTTTTTTTTTTTTTTTGGTTTTTCGAGGTAGGGTCTTGCTCTAGCCCAGGCTGACCTGGAATTCACTATATAGTCTCAGGGTGGCCTTGAACTCACGGCAATCCTACCTCTGCCTCCCGAGTGCTGGGATTAAAGGCATGCGCCACCACGCCTGGCTTTAATATATCATTTTGTTTAATTAAAATTTAGACTCTTAAAAACTTATTATATTGGGCTGGAGAGATGTGAGGCCCCGAGTTCAATTCCCCAGGACCCACATAAGCCAGACCCACAAGGTGGTGGCTCTGGTTCATTCGTTCATTCTCTCTCTCTCTCTCTCTCTCTCTCTCTCTCTCTCTCTCTTTCTGTGTCTGTCTCTGCTTGATAATGAATAAATAAAAAAGGTATTGCATCTTCTATCACTTTTAGTTCTATATATCTAATTTTGTATGGATCATAATTAGCTGGAAATCATTTTTACTAGTGTCTAACACTAATTTTTATTAAAACTAGGTTATTAATTTTACTAATGATTTAAAGATCATATATTTAAAATAGCTTTGTGGCAAGGAAAATTAGCATTTTCTTTACATTTTGGAGTTCCGTTTGATGAGAGATAAAACCAAATAATAGAAAATTATTGATTTTAGCCGGGCGTGGTGGCGCACGCCTTTAATCCCAGCCCTCAGGAGGCAGAGGGTAGGCAGATGGCTGTGAGTTCAAGGCCACTCTGAGACTACATAGTGAATTCCAGGTCAGCCTGGACTAGAGCGAGACCCTACCTCGAAAAAAATCAAAAAAAAAAAAAGAAAGAAAGAAAAGTATTGATTTTATTCTAACGAACATATTTAGTGTAAAACCTTTTTTTTTTTTAGTTGAACATATGTGTGTGTATTCTTTGTCCCCTACTCTCAGTGCTAGGGCTCAAATCCAGGAATTAGGCATGCTAGGCGGGTGTTCTACCACTGAATATACTTCCCCTCAGCGTGAGCATACCTGTGTTCTTTCTTTTAAAAAATATATTTATAGTGCCAGAGATATGGCTCAGCAGTTAAAGGCACTTGCTTGCAAAGCCTGACAGTCTGGGTTTGACTCTCCAGTACCCACATAGAGCCAGATGCACAAAGTGGTACACACATCTGGAGTTTGTTTGCTGGGATAGGAGGCCCTCATGCATCCATACTCATTGTCTTTCAAACAAATAAATAAAAATATTTTTAGGGTTGAAGAGATGACTTAGTGGTTAAGGTGTTTGCCTGCAATGCAGAAGGACCAGAGTTTGATTCCCCAGTGCCCATATAAAGTCAGATGCACAAGAGGGCACTTGTGTCTGGAGTTCATTTGCAGTGGCTAGAGGCCCTGGTGTGCCCATTCTCTCTCTCTCTCTCTCTCTCTCTCTCTCTCTCTCTCTCTCTCTCTCTCTCTCTTTCTCTCTCTGCCTCTCTCTCTCAAATAAATAAAATATTTTAAAAAACATTTTGAAAAATAACTTATTTATGGGTTGGAGAGATGGATCAGTGGTTAAAGTGCTTGCCTTCAAAGCCTAATGCCCTGAGTTCGATTCCCCAGTACTCATATAAAGCCAGATGCACAAAGTGGCACCTGCATCTGGAGTCCACTTTTAGCAGCAAGAGGCACCATGAGCCCATTCTCTGTCTTCTATCTCTCTACTTGCAAATTTGAGAGAGAATGAGCGTGCGTACATTCGTGTGGGGGAGGAGGCGACGGGGAGGTCTGTAGGGTTTCTTGGCACGGCAAAGGCACCACATTATGCATTTGGCTTTACATGGGTACTAGGGAATTAAACCCTGGGCAGCAGGTTGTGCAAGCCAAGTGCCTTTAACCTCAGCCCCATCTCTAGCCTCATAATTGTATTCTTAAATGTAAATAATCTTGTTGTCTGCACATGCCTATAATCCCAGCACATGGGAGGTAGAGGGAGAGAATTCAGGAGTTCACGGTCACCCTTGGCTGCATCCAGTTGGGGTCTAGCCTGGACTTGATGAAATCCTCTAAAAAAATCAGTCTTGCTGGAGCTAAGGACTGCCAGGGAAGAAGTGAACCAGGACTATGAATATTGCTAAAAGCAATCTTCCTTCTGCTGTTGCTGTTTTTCTGTTTGTTTTGTTTGTATTCTTGAGGGAGGGTCTCACTTTAGCCCAGACTGACCTGGACCTCACTATGTAGGCTGGCCTTGAACTCATGGCCATCTTCCTACCTTTGCCTCGGGGATAAAAGGCGTGTACCACCACGCCTGGTTTGCAGTCTTTCTTTTACCATAGACAAATTTAAGCTAATGCTTCATCCTCTAGTAAGTTATTATAATCACTGAAGATTATAGTCAGAAGACAGCAACTTTAATGGTTAGTCATTGGCATCATAATTCATATTGACTGCACATATGAAAGGAGTATCCCTTCCTAGGTTATCACACCCCAGATAAATCTTTACTAGTCAACTTCTTTCTGTTTCATTATGAAGCCTAAGCACTAGAGAGCTGTGTGTGCAGTAATTATATCTACAGTGCTTTGTGTAGGAAACTGTTAACCTGCAAACATTCAGCATTTCCCATAGAAGTAGATTCCTACTTCTTTCACATACTTAATAATGCTAAAATGAAGGCTCACAATATCCAAATCCCTTTATTTATTACACGTGATTTAGTATTTTGAAATTTTCTGTAAGGGTTTTATTAATGTTATGGCTATCCAGGGAGAAGAATTTCTTTTAACTTTATATGATGGACAAAATACAAATGTTCTCCACCAAGAAAGGAAGGTTATACAGATGTCCTCTTAATATTGAGGCAGGTCAGAACATCCAAGTACCCAAAAACAAACACCAGAGTTTGAGGACTGGAGGGATGCTTAGCAAATAAAATGCTTGCCTTGCAAGCATGAGGTCTTGAGTTTGATTTTCATAAGCTAAATTAAAAATATGCTGGCCGGGTGTGGTGGTGCATGTCTGAGACAGAGCTAGGAGGATCACTGTGAGTTCGAGGCCAGCCTGAGACTACATAGTGAGTTCCAGGTCAGCCAGGGCTAGAGTGAGACCCTGCCTCTAAACAAACAAACAACAACCAAACGAATGTTGGTTGTAGTTGTTCACATTTATAATCCCAGCACTGGGGAGGTGGAAACAGGATGATTCCTGGGGTTCCTTTGCTAGGGCCTCTTGCCACTGCAGGGGAAATCCAGATGCAGACAGACGCATGCACCACCTTGTGAATCTGGCTTTAGGTGGATACTGGAGAATTGAACCCCAGACCAGCAGGCTTTTCAAGCAAGTACCTTAGCATCAAGCCATCTCCTCCGCCCTCTCTTCTCTTTTGATATAGTTGTTTTTCCCCCTCCTTCCTCCATGACATGTTGATGGGACCAGTAGCATACAGATTTTATGCAAGCAAGGAGCTCCGCTATTATAAACTCCATGTCTGAGTGACAACATTCCAAAGCAGGCCTCTCCATCCTTTGGCTTTTTACATTCTTTCTGTCACCTCTTCCACAGTGGTCTCTGAGTCTCGGAGGGTGTGATAGAGATGTACCAAAGATCTTTCACCCATCTTTGGAAGTCTTGGGTCAGTACCTGACCTTTGCCTGTCGCATCACCTCAGTGGGTACTATTTGCAATTTTCTCCCAGTCCTCAGACATAAGTGGATCTTTCACATCAGTGCTGTGTTCTAATGACAAAATGAGTTTCCTGGCCTTTAGTTGATCTCCGAACACCTGCCACAGTCAACTAGGCCTCAGTTGTCTCTGAGTCTCTCGAGGGATTTGTGTCCTGTGTCCTTTTGCCTTTTCGTACACACATTCCCCTGTTAACTTCCTACTCTTTCTATTTTCTTCTCTTCGTCTTTCAAATAAATTAGAGTCAGAAAAATAAAATAAAATAAAAAATAAAAATAAAAAAATTAGAGTCAGAAATAAAAGTTTGAGGTGCTGGGGGCATGTAGCTCAGTGGTAGAGCTTGCTTCGCATACATGAGGTGGGGGGATGATTGGATTAGGTGACAACCCACATTTAAACCATCTAAAAATAAGTTGCTGTCTACTTACAGACACATAATTTGTCAGAAAATAACTAGTTTACCCAAGGTAGTTGAGTTTATCCTAGAAGTGGATATTTTAGCATCCCATAATTCCTATGATGTGTGTGTTACTGTAGCCTATATTCTGTTTTTTGTTTGTTTGTTTGTTTTTGTTTTTCAAGATAGGGTCTCACTCTAGCCCAGGCTGACCTGGAATTCACTGAAGTCTCAGGCTGGCCTCGAACTCACAGCGATTCTCCTACCTCTGCCTCCCGAGTGCTGGGATTAAAGGTGTGCGCCACCACGCTCGGCCTGTAGCCTATATTCTGAATTCTAATAACAGAATGTTTTTCATTCTTCCTCACTTATTCCTGCTCATGACGATAAAGAAAGGGCTTTTCTATCTAATTTGAAGCATAGCAACTTAGAGGGAGACTTGGAGAACTTGAATATTGTACTTTAGAGGCAGTTAATAGGCTATGAAAAATTTAAAGAATTTAAATGACCAGATTTAGAGGCAAGAAAAGTAAATTGTCTGATAGGTGTTACCAGTTTATGTAGATACTTGACTGAAAGAAGTGGGCCAAAAATTACTGCCATTTAAATTGTAGCCTCTAGCAGATAGTTTCAATAGGTAAATTCATAGTGACAGAAAAACATAAATGTAACTATTTATGCTCCATTTTCCCCTACTCTGTAGTTTGCAAATGGAGAAAATCTGGGGCAAGATTTCTTTACTAAAGAGCTAGCTTTTTTAATTTTTTTTTTTTTTTTTTGGTACCACTGATTTCAAACCTTGGACAGTGCCTAGAAGTCCACTAGCTGTGTCTCAGGTGTTTCTCTGTTCTGATGTACTAATCAGATACTTCAAGGTGAAGCAGTAAGAGTTACACACTAGCTGATTTTTCTGTATTCTTTCAGTCCATTTCTAGGATGTGGGGAAAATATTACATTCTCTGTTTCTTTGTGATCAGACCAAAAAAGTTGTTAACTTGTTTTTGGAGCATTGTTTGGGAGATTCTTTTAAGGGATTAATGTGTTTCTTGCAAATTATTATTATTATTATTATTATTTTCAAAGCAGGGTCTTATTCTAGCCTAGGCTGACCTGGAACTCACTCAGTAGTCCCAGGCTAGCCTCCAACTCATAACAGTCGTCCTAGCTCAGTCTCCTGAGCACTAGTATTAAAGGCATGCACCACTATTCGGTTAGTTTTAAGTCTTAACAAAAGTTGGAGGTTAAAATCGATCACTTCTCAATATTCTTTTAAATTATAAAATGATAAATTATCAAATTGTCATTTCTAGTTCCTGGTCCAGTCATTATGTTTTCTTATCCTAATGAACAGATTTGTAGTTTAATATTTGTTGTAAATTTAATGTGTTGCTATATAGGTGTGTATTTCTATATATTGTACATATATTTACTAGTGATACTATATATGGATATGTATATACATTTCAATGGTGTCAAATATGATCTTGGTTTGTTAACGCATGGAACATGGAACATGAGTGAGCACATTGTTGCTAAGCTGGTTAGAAAATTCTTGCAACATGAATCACAAGCTGAGAATTGCTTGCTTGTTCAATGAATAGTTTTAAGATATAAAATGCCATTGGGCTGGGGGTAACTCAGTGTGGAGTGCTTGTGGTAGGTCAGAGGCCTTGGGTTTGATAAGGGGAGGAAGTTAAACATCACTGTTACAGAGAGCGAATGGAGGAAGGAGGTGTGCATGTTTGTGTGTATGAATGCAGGCATACCCACACCACAGCAACTTTGGGGGTTGGTCCTCGCCTTCCTACTTGTTTCTGAGACAGGATCTCTCGTTTGTTGTGTTCACCAAGCTGGCTGGCCCATGAACTTCCAGAAGATTCTTCTGTCTCTCCCTCCCATGGTGCCATAGACATGCACTGGGATTACAGATTTAAGTGGGTTCTGGAGATCTGAATTCAAGTCCTCAGACTTGCATGGCAAACACTTTATCCAATGTGCCATCTTCCCAGCACTTTGGAACACTTGAATACTAAAACCATATTAAAAATTCTATTCAGGAGCCATCAAGCCTGTTCTCACTTGGGAGATAGAGGCAGGAGGATCAGAGTTCCTTGGCTATGTAGCAAGTTCAAGGCAAGCCTGGGCTACATAAGACCATGTGTCAAAAAAAGAACAGGGCTAGAGAAATGGCTTAGCAGTTAAGGCACTTGCCTGCAAAGCAGAAAGACCTGAGTTCGATTCCCCAGCACCCACGTAAAGCCAGATACATAAGGTGGCGCATGTGTCTGGAGTTCGTTTGCAGTGGCTTGAGGCCCTAATGTGCCCATTTTCTCCCTCTATCTCTTTTTCTCTCTCGCACACACACTCTCAAATAAATACATAAATAAATAATAAGTATATTAAAAGCAAGCAAAAAATAAAAAAAAATAAAATGGATACTGTCATGGTTTGATACAGGTGTCCCCCACAAACAATTGAATGTGTTCTGATAGATCGATCCTCAGCTGATGGCAATTCGGGAATTAGAACCTCACTAGAACTGTGTTGTTGGGGTGGGCTTTGGGGGTTATAAACCAGCTTCCCCTTGCCAGTATTTGGCACACCTTCCTGCCGCTGTTTGCCAGTGCTGTGGCAGAGGTGATGTCCAGCCCTCTGCTCATGCCATCGTTTTCCCTGCCAGGATGGAGTCTCCCCTCGAGTCCGTAAGCCAAATAAACCCATTCCTCCACAAGCCGCCTTTGCTTGGGTTCTTTCTGCTCAGCAACTAGAAAGCTGACTGCAACAGATACCCTGTCTCAAAAAGCAAGGATAAATAGATAGATGTGGTTCTCTGTGTACTTTTCATCAAATCAGGTGTTTTGTAACTTCATATACATTCATTTGTTAAATACGAACATCTTAAATTTTTACATTTTAGCAATTATGACATTAAACATTTTAAAGCATTCTAAAATATGAAATTGATTTTGATCTCAGATAATAAAATAGTTAAATTCAATATAATTTAATTTTAAATGAATACTTTTCCTTGTGCCTCATTTTATAACTCATGATGGGTAATAGAAGACTATTTTGTTGCCAATTTAGCTCTTGCATAATCTAGATGCATTTTGGAGCTATTGTTCTGAACATCTACTCTAAATCCCTTTACTAATGTTTTTCAATAAGGGAAAAAGAGACACAGTGGAATGCTGAAAAAATGGAAATGAGATTTGTTGGATTAATAGCTGTGACCAATCTTTTCATCCTTTCTTAAATTATTGCTTTCCTTGTTGGACAAGAAAAGGAATAATATTTTGTGCTTCCTACATGCCAAAGTGGTTGCTAATGTGAAAACTTCATTTCCTGGGAAGCTTTGCCAGTACTCCCTTTCTCCCTCTCACCTCCTGCTCTGTTTCCTATTAACCTCTCTCACCAACCCAGCAGTGGGTGTTAATTATTTACAGTCTGGTTATGCTCTAGCTGTAATGCTTGTAGGACATTAATGGAAGAATTAGGCTTTATGCACATGGTGGTGGAAGGAAACACCAGGACAAATGGATAGAAAGTAACAGAATGCTCAACATACAAAATAAATATGAGCTGTTCTGTGACTTCCCACGAATGGTGTATTAAAATCCTGGACTGTCTTCACCCACAAGGGACTGTTTGTAGCACTGACGCTTGAGGACTTTATGTTTGTGGGTCTTCACTTGTCTCTCAACTTCTTCCACAAAGGCTCTAGTTTCTCTCTGCTGTGCTGCAGTTTCTGTGTAGCAGACAGGGGCATAGACTCATTTCTGTCTGTCCTGTTTAGGATGCAGTGTCCTTCAGTCTCCTAATTCATGTCTTCATTTCTGAAACCTTCTCAGTCTTTGGCTTTCAAGGTTTTGTCTATTCTTTTCCTTCTGACCCCTAATAGATCGATTTTAGAGCCTCTCATTTTGCCCCCCCCTTTCTCTCACCTGCTCTGTAGAATTTTTCTTCTATTACTTTGCTCCTGAACTAGTACATCAAGTTATTAATATCAATCTTTATGGCAAAAGTAGAAATAAAAAATTGACAATCATCCAAATGTCCATCAATAGTAGAATGAACATAAACTTGATAGACAGTAGAATGTCATACAGCAATTAAATATGCAAAGTAGCTGGGTGTGGTGGCACACTCCTTTAATCTCAGCACTCAGGAGGCAAAAGGAGGATCTCTGTGAGTTCGAGGCCAGCCTGAGACTACATAGTCAACCTGGGCTACAGTGAGACCCTACCTCAAATCCCCCCCATTGAAATAAATGTGTAAAGTGAAGCTATGTACACCAATAATTGAAATGAGTCTTAGAAGCATAAGGTTAAGCAAAACCATAAAAAATGAAATGACATGTTATTTAGGGCTGTGTATACATTTGTGGTTGAGTTGCAAAGATGAGTGAGGGAATGATGAACAGGTTTCATTTTGGAGATGATCTGAGAGAGGGAAGGAAGGGAATAGTTAAGTTGGGGTACACAAGGGACTTAAAGGTACTTTCTGCTTTGCAGTGTTAAAGAAAGGCTTTTTTAGCATGCATATATTTCCTAAATTCTTTTGTACCTGATCATTATTCATGCAAGTATTTTCAAAACCTTAAAGAACTTAGATAGGAAGGATATACTTTGAAAACAAATGAATACCAATGCAACTTCATTGTCAGCATCATATCTTCTTTGAAGAAATAAATCGCCTTATTTAAATAATTATTGGCTTTTCTCTTGATGTGTTAATAGCTTTAAGAACTCACAGTACCATAATATTTGTGTGATGTTGTATAATATTTGTATGATACATACCTTTCTCCTATGATTGCTTATAATAGAAAATATTACCAAGGTTATCCCAGTGCTGTTCTTACACATTCTCTCAGGGTTTCATCCTTAGAATCTTCTTGGTGGCAGCTCAGCCACCCGCTGTTTTCTGTCGTGATGGCCTGGACAGTAGTCTGAGGAATTAGCTGTGTGGTTATGTACAGCTCAGGGTTATTGGAGGTTATTCTTTGAAAATGGGACTTCAAGCAAAGCATCTTGTATTCCTTTTGCAGAAATGTTGCTGAAGTGCTGCTGCAAGGGCCAGAGATACAAGGATTTGGGACACATTTTGAACCTTTAAGCTGTCTGACATTGACCTCCTTTCATTATTAATAAAGAAGAAGCAGGAGCTTAGGGTGTATTAACACCAACTCATTAATATACTAACCGGACAATGTTCTGCAAACTCTTCTGCATGATAAAGAACTGGATTGGCACAAAATAAAATAATTTCTGTTGTACTCAGCTTATAATATGACTCAATGGAGGAAAATTTGATAAGCATGAGGGAAGATCACTCTTTTCATGTTCGTTACAGGTAAGACTATTGTTTTTTAGTGGATAACTTTTAATCCTTATTTAAACATGTATTTAACTCTTGAACATTTCAGATTTCAACTTGAAAATACTCAAAATATACCAACTGTAATTAGCATTCATCTGTAAGAAGACTTTGTTGAAGTAGTTGTTTTTGTATCCTTTCTGTGGGAAAATTGCATAGAGACTAACTATGTACTATGATTTTTAATATTCCCTGGAAGAATTTATGAACAACTACTTTATATTTTATAATTTTTATATATTGTAAGATAAAATGGAATATACTTCAAAAATCTTTGGAGGTAAAGGTGGATTCTTTTATGTGGTCAGCTGAAGGAACTAGCTGTTTTACAGTTTTAAATATTTATTTGAGAGAGAGAGATAAAGAGAGAATAGGCACACCAGGGTCTTTAGCCACTGCAAACAAACTCCAGACACATGTGCCACCCTGTGCATCTGGCTTTACGTGGGTGCTGGGGAATCGGACTCGGGTCCTTCTGCTTTGCAGGCAAACACCTTAACCACTAAGCCATCTCTCCATCCCTGTTTTACAGTTTTCAAATGGTGATCTTAAGCAGGATTTAAGTACAAAATAGCTGTTTTGTGTTGTATTGTTGCTCCTCCTGCTCAAAACAAAGTTGTTTCTTAACTATACCTGTGTGCCATATCACAGCTAGGGATGCTTGGTACCATACACACTAAAAAAAGAAAATTATTGGTGATCTTTCATAGGTGAGCTTTGAAACAAAGGATTGTTAAAAGTTGACATGGGTGGGCACTTTTTTTTTTTTTTTTTTTTTTTTTTTTTTTTTTTTTGGTTTTTTGAGGTAGGGTCTCGCTCTAGTCCAGGCTGACCTGGAATTTGCTATGTAGTCTCAGGGTGGCCTTGAACTCATGGTGATCCTCCTACCTCTGCCTCCCGAGTGCTGGGATTAAAGGCGTGCGCCACCACGCCCGGCTTGGGCACTTTTTAAATAGGATATCAATAGCCGTTTTAATATTCAGTGATAAACTTTAATGGCATTTCTAATATAGTAGGAGCAAAGCAAACACACCTCAGTTATTGTTATTGGATATTTATTCTAAAAGTTCTAGTCTGCACAAATGGACATTGAGTGTCTGTCTCTTTCCCTCTCCCTCTCTTCTACCCTCCCTTTTTCTTTCTTTTTCCCTCTCTGTACTGAGGATTGAGTGTAGGTCCTTGTGCATGCTACACAAGGGCTCTGGCACTGAGCTTGTCCAAGCCCTCAACGTCTCCTGAGTGCAGATATTTGCTATTGAATCCTACGTGTCTTACTATGTTTAGTGCATAAGAGAGTTATTGTCCTATTTGGGGGGCACAGCCCTGAATTTAGAAGACTAGCCTCTAGAATTTTCCTATCCAGAAATGGGCACGCTGCTTCTAGATGCAGAGCCTGAGAATGGGAGAGCTGACTCCTGGCATCCCCAGCCCAGGAGCGGGCTAGCTGTCTCTAGCAGCAACCTGAGGACAAAGGAAACTGAAGAGAAGTTTAGTTTAAGCCTTCAGTAAACCCACTGCATCTGCTGTCACTGCCATTCTGAGGTTTTTGTGGCTATGGCTTCTACATATAGAGGTACTCATTGGCCTACCTCTACCTCCTGAGTGCTGGATTACAGGCATGTGCCACCAGGCCCAGAAAAGAGGTTTTTGTTTCTTTTTTGAGGTAGGGTCTCACTGGAGCCCAGGCTGACCTGAAATTCACCACGTGGCCTGGAACTCACAGTGATCCTACTACCTCTGCCTCCCTAGTGCTGGGACTAGAGGTGTACGCCACCACACCTGCTCAATGGCATTTTTATTGAACAGCCAAGAACAAGTAGTACATTATATGAACAAAGGGTAAGGAACTTTTGGCTTTGGATAATCCTTAAGCATTTGCTAAGGGAAGGGATTTAGGGGTGTGACTTTCTGGACTCTGCTGATCCAGAACATGATTTACTCTGATCACAAATGTAATCACCTTAAGCCCACTTGTTTGTTCTGAGAGTCCACTCAGGTCACTGTGGAACTTGGGCAAAGAGTATAGCTTAAGATCAGTCAGCCTCTCTAAACATGGCTTGTCAATATTGGTCATCTGTGTTTTTCAGGCCAAAGGTACTCCAATGTAGAGGAAACCTAGTCTTTCCTTTTCCTGCTTTAAGTGGGTGGATTATATAGTTGTAAAATTAACTTTAGGGCAAATTAAAAGTAAGGAATATAGCATCTCACAGCAATAATCTCAGAAAAGTTATTTGTAACAGTTTGTTCTTCTAGTTCATCCCCACAATTTATCATTCTGTGAAGTAGATGGCTCATGTTAGGACGTAGTGCGAAGGAATCTTATAAGGTAAGGACATAATTGTTAAAAATAACAAGTGTTGCTGAGCATGGTGGCTCATGTTTGTAATCTCCGCACTCAGAGGCAGTAATACTGCTGTGAGTTCAAGGCTAGCCTGAGCTAACATTGATTTCCAGGCCAGTCTGGGCTACAGAATAAGATCCAATCTGAATGACTATATAAATATTTTTCAAATAGAAGAATGGAAAGTGTTTAATTAAAGACGAGCTTTTACTGTGAAATACTGTGTTCTACCCTAAAGCTGTATTCCCTCCAAAACCTGGGAGTTACATACTTTCCTCTTGGCTCTCTATTTGGAAGGAAGTTCTGCCAATTTGATCATAAATGTTTCTTAGCTTCACCCACAGACTCCCACTGCTGCACTGCTTCAGGTCTCCAGAATCTTCCCTTTAGACTCCCCATTCTTCATTCTTAAACAAAGGCTTAACCATGCAACCTTTCTGCTTAATGCCCAAGATAGCATAGTGACATGGACAGCAGAGCCAAGCTGGACATGGCACATGAGATGCTCCATTTCCTAGCTTTGTATCTAGGCCTTTGACCTGCCTCGCCCCTCTCCACCTTGCACTTCGAGCTCTGCTTCCCTGCAAAGTGCACTGTTTGAGTCTTGGGGCTTTTGCGCATGGTACACCTAGTGACCTGAATTCCCTTTCTGTTTTCTTAGTTTAGATAATTCTACTTCATATCTGAGATTCAGCTCAGAGATCATCTAAACTCTATACTTTGACTAGATGCCTGCTCCCTGTGCTCACATTACTTACCTGTATATATTTCTTTCTTAGCACAAATATACCAAAGTTCAGTTTCTGTTTTTATGGCTGGTTTTCTCCGACTCTTCTTTCTTTCTTACACTGTTGGTTCCTTAGAGCAGCCTTGATGCTCAGCCTGTTGTCTGGTACGAATGCCCATTGCACTTTGTGAATCACTAAGATGCTTGTCTGTCTGGCTGGTCATTTTGAAGAGTGATATGTTCCCTGATACTGTACAAAAACCAGAGCTAAGGAGGGGAAATCGGAAGACCTTAGGTTTGTTCCTTTCCCACAATATAGCACATATATTGCTGTAGAGCTTTGCTGAGGGAAACTTAAGCATCTGTATCTTCAGCACAAATATGCTGAGCAAATCCCTGGCATCAGCAGTTCTGTTAAGATTCAACATTGTGTAGATGATTAAGTTTTTGTGTAATTGCAGGTAATGGCATGAACCTCTTAGGTTAGGTATGGCCTAGCATAAGTTCCTCTTCTGCTCTAATAAATATTTAGCAGGTAATGTTTTATCCACCTGGTTCTTTCATTATAGAAGCCCTCATCTATCCCTGTTGGAGTTTCTATGGCCCAATGACTGCAGCTTTGAAACAGAGTATTTCCTGGCATTGAGGAACCTCCTAGGGAAATACCAGAATATTTTACTCCTGTTTGGGAAGATGTATGCTATTAGCAAAATAGAGTTCATTTCTAAACCTTTAAAAATTATCATTGATTTTAGGGAATTTTTAGGTATGAAAATTAATGATTTTACACATTTGTTGTTGTTGAGACAAGGTCTAGCTATATATCCAGGCTAGTCTTGGTCTCCTGAGCTCAAGTGATCCTACCTCTGTCTCCCAAGTGCTTGTGATTATATTTTTGGGGAAAATATTTACTTTTTAGAGATATATACTAGATATTTATGAGTGAAATTATATATTTTCTGAATTTAGTCCAAGACAGCCTGAGGTTGGAGGAGGATGGGCGTAGAGATGAAGTATTGATAATATCATTGGTAGTTGCTGAAGTTGAAAGATGGATACAGCGTATCATTTTACTAGGTTTGTATTTCTTTGGGCCATGTCCTTGTTCATATTTGCCACTGTAAATAATAAACATTTTAGTACTTTAATACTGTAAAAACAAGAGTGTTGTACTTAAAAAGAAATATAATTTGGGTGGGCTGGAGAGATGGCTCAGCGGTTAAGGCACTTGTCTCCAGTGCCTAAGGACCCCAGTTCAAGTCCCCAGGACCCACATAAACCAGACCCACAAGGTGGCTTTCTCTCTTTCTCTCTCTCTCTCTCTCTCTCTCTCTCTCTCTCTCTCTATTTCTCTGCTTGAAAATGAATTTAAAAAAAAGAAATATAATTTGGGTATTGAATTCTTCCATTTTTTAGATTAATGTAATTGTTTAAAAATTTGTTAAAAACCTCTTTCCTGGGGTTTGGAATGTAGCCCAGTTAGGAGAGTGCTTGCCTAGCATGCATGAAGCCCTGGAATCACCCTCCAGGACCACAGAAAGCAGACAGCATTAAATCGTGCTTGGGGTCTGAACCCAGGTCCTTGTGCTTATGCAGTAAGCACTGGGCCCTCTCCCTAGCCCCTGGAATCACTTGTTCAAGTCGTTTTTCCTACGGGACAGTCTCGCTCAGTGGTCTTTGAGGACAGTATGCAGCCAGCAGCGTTCTAGTTTCTTATTATATTTTCCAGTGACAATTATATAAAATGCCATTTTTAAAATGTTTTCCTGTAACTCTGGGGAGAGGGCTAAGTGGGTAAAGTACTTACTGTGCACACTCGAGAACCTGAGTCTGGATCCCTAGTGCTTGTTGGCCAGTGGGCCCAGCTGAATAAGAACCTCCAGGTTCAGTGAGAGATTGTTTCAAAACAAATACAGGAAAGCACCCCAAATCAACTGCTAGCCCCACTCATGCATGTGCACACGTGCATGCAAGTGATGCGTGATTCAGGAACCATTTAACTAATAAATTTAGTTGGCGGTCACATCATTTAGATTGATGGTTTCAGTATCACATTACATAAATAAACTTAAAAATCTGGAAGGTTGATATTTGAAGAAGATGCATCTCTGCTTTCTATGGATTAGATAGATGTCTGGTGTGTCTTAAACCATGACTGCTTCTGCTCTTCCTCCAGCTGCTGGAGCAACGCAGTCCCGCTGGACTGAGATCACTGCTGTCTGTGACTTTCCACCCCTCCAGCTCAGTGAAATCATGTACCATGGAACTTTTTGTAGCCATTGCTGGATTGGTGGACGCTTAGGCTATTTGTAGGGGTTTTTTTTATTGTTTTTTTTTTTTGGTTTTTTGAGGTAGGGTCTCACTCTAGTCCAGGCTGACCTGGAATTCACTATGTAGTCTCAGGGTGGCCTTGAACTCACGGCAATCCTCCTACCTCTGCTTCCCAAGTGTTGGGATTAAAGGCATGCACCACCACGCCTGGCTTGTAGTTTTTTTAAAGTAATTATTCATTCACGAGAGAGAGAGAGAGAGAGAGAGAGAGAGAGAGAGAGAGAGAGAGAGAATGGATGCACCAGGGTCTCCAGCCACTGCAAAGGAACCTCAGACACATTTGTCACCTTTTGCATCTGGCTTTATGTGGGCACTGGGGATTTGAGCTCAGGTCCTACTGCTTAGCAGGCATATGACTTAACCACTGAGCCATCTCTCCAGTCCTGTAGTTTTTGTTGTTGTTGTTGTATGAGTATCCTTGCATAGATGTCTTTTTGGTATGTGCGTGGGTGTGGGTGTGCAGGTGTACATGTGGAGGCCAGAGGTCAATGTTGAGTGTCTTGCTTGATCATCTCTCCTGTTTATTTTACTGGGCTCAGAGCTCTCTGATTCAGCTGGTCTTACTAGCCAACTTTCCCTGGGGATTCCCTTCTCTGTCTCCTGTGCACTGGATTACAGATGTACACCATGCTCACCAGAATCTACATGGGTGTTGGGGATATTACATGGCATGACCTTTACCAACTGAACCATCTCCCCATCCCCCCACCTTATTTATTGAGACAGTCTTTCACTGAACCCAGAGACCACAAATTCAGCTAGTCTTATTAGCTAGCTTACTCTGGGGATATAACTATCTGTGTCTTCTGAGTGCTGGGATTACAGGTGCATGTGACCATGCCCAGCATGTATGTTGGGTGTTGGGGATTTGAACTCAGGTCCTCAGATGAGTCAAGTGCTTTACTGAACTATTTCTGTAGTCCATATATATTTTGAAATTGTATAAATACATCCTTAATTTTTGTTCCTAGTAGTAAAAGTACTTGATAGTCATTTTTTATGTTATTTACTTGTTTATTTGAGAGAGCGAGAAAATAAGTGCACCAGGGCCTCCATTCACTGCAATGAACTCCAGGCACATTGCACCACCTTGTGCATCTGGATTTACGTAGGTACTGGGGAAATGAACCCAGTCTGTCACGTCTTTCTGCTTTATAGGCAAGTGCCTTAACTTCTGAGCCATCTCTCCAGCCCTTGATATTTTTTACACAATTAGAATGCTTAAGTTAAATTTAATAAGATTTTATGTATAAATACATTTTTCAATTTTTTCCCTATAATCCTTAGAAGCTGATTTGTTTTAGCATTGAGACAAAGACAACTGGTTCAGATGCCTCATCTAGCAGTTCTCACCTTCAAAAGTGCTCCCAAAGGACAGGTTCACACTGGATTTAGTCATCATGACTGACATGTCAAGAAATAGAAACAACTGGACATAGTGGTTTGTGTGGTGATCCCAACACTTAGGAGAGACTAAGCAGGAGGCTCTCCAGTTTAAGGCCAGTCCCTGCCTCAAAACAAAGAAATACACACACACACACACACACACACACACACAAATATAGCTGTTTAAGTTTTCTGATTTAACTGCTTTATCTTTCTATGTATTTTATTCTTCCCTCCTGTATCAACATTAGATGATACAGTTACTGATTTCATCTAATGTTGAAGCACGCTGTTAAATAAGGCTTGCATGTATTCACTTCTGGTCTTTGCATAAATCCAGAAAATGAAGGTTCAGTGTCTATGTAGCCACATCATAGAAGCGTAGAGAATGAAGGGTAGTAGATGGGCAGAGCAGAGTCATAAAGATACTGAAGAGTGCCTTACAGTTTGATGAAAGGGACTTTCTAGTTTCTGCTTAGAAGCGGAAGTATCAGCATTGATTTCTTCCAGATATGCAGGTACTCAGTTCTGTTTGTATTGTTCCCTTTTTTTTTTTTTTTGTTCCCTTTTTTTTTGTTTAGTTTTTTTTTCTTTAATTCAGGGACAGGCTTTGAGAATTAGAATTTCTGCAGGTCTTTAAATTACTTCTTTCTAACAAAACTTCCTGGCATTTAGTTCTCTGGTAAAGTGTGCCTTGAGGATTGAAATATTCTGGTCCTTTATTTTTAGACTCTTGAGTGTTTGTGTGTTGGTAAGGAAGAGAAAGAGAAAGATAATATGTGTATGTGAAGAAGGAAGCAAGGTGATGGAGAGGTGAAAACTGGATACCCGATAAGAACAGTATGAATTATAACACATCTCCTTCCCAGGCACTCCTTGTTCTCAGGTTTAGGAAGCCCATAGGTTCACCCTAACTCAGTATTTAGAAAACACTTCATTGGGTTTTCATGCTAGTAAAGTGGGTTGCTTTGAATGGGCCATTTAAAATGGGTTCCAGGACTGGAGAGATGGCTCAGCAGTTAAGATACTTGCTTGCAATGCTTAACAACCAGAGTTCAATTCCCCAGTACCCACTTAAAGCCAGATGCACAAAGTGGTACAAGCTTCTGGAGTCCATTTTCAGTGGACTGGAAGTCCTGGCACACCCATTCTATCTGTCTCTCTTCTATTTCTCTCTGCTTTAAAATTTAAAAAAATTAAAATGGGCTCCATGTGAAGATATTTAGCTACCCTAAATAACAGATTTTTGAGGCTCAAGGAAATTTGAATAGAGAAATTGGCTCTTGCTACAAATAACTGCTTACTGTTTTATCAATAATGTATATGTAAGCTGGGCGTGGTGGTGCATGCCTTTAATCCCAGCACTCGGGAGGCAGAGGTAGGAGGATCACCATGAGTTCAAGGCCACCCTGAGACTACATAGTGAATTCCAGGTCAGCCTGAACTAGAGCGAGACCTTACCTCAGAAAAAAAAAAAACAGTATATGTAATTTAGTAGTTGGGTATTGGTCTGATCAAGAGTAGTCATAAAGTAGCTGGGCATGGTGGCACACACCTTTAATCCCAGCACTCAGGAAGCAGAGATAAGAGGACCGAAGTGAATTCAAGACCACCCTGAGACTACATAATGAGTTCCAGGTCAGCCTGGACTAAAGTGTAACCCTACCTTGAAAAACAAACAAAAAAAAAGCAGCCACAAAGCCACATTTATATTATAGAGTTGAAAGCACTGCAGTTGTGAAGCTATAAATGTCTGTCCTGTATAATTTTGTAGAATGGAAGCTTCTTGCCTTGAGCTGGCCCTGGAAGGGGAGCGTCTGTGTAAGTCTGGAGACTGTCGTGCTGGTGTGTCCTTTTTTGAAGCTGCAGTTCAAGTTGGAACTGAAGACCTAAAAACACTCAGTGCTATTTACAGCCAGCTGGGCAATGCTTACTTCTACTTGCATGATTATGCCAAAGCACTAGAATACCACCATCATGATTTAACTCTTGCAAGGTAATTAATTAAGCTTTTTAATATTCTTCCTCCCTAAATTGTTTCTCTAAAAATATTTCCATTTTAAAAACTAACACATTTAATGAGTTCTAATTTAATGAATTACTCCTTGAAAACTAATCTTTAGGCTTAATACAGAGTTTAATTGAATAGTAGTGAAATGAACATAGAGTTTAATTAAATGAATGAAAATTAAATATAGAAGCAATTACTCACCAACTCTCACTGCTGAGTCTGCCTGCTTTTCTGAGTTCTAATTCAAAATGTATAACTTTTCTTTTTTCCCCTGTTCTTTCTCTGTTTTGGTTGCCAGCTAAAGAGCTAAGCATGCTTTTGTAACTTACTCAAAGAATAAGGAGGAGGGAGAGAATGAGAATTAAGTACAATGCAGAAATGCTAAGGTTCAATTTTTACTTAAAGTAGGTTTCAAGAATAATGAGTCTTAAATGTGTCATTTGTCCTCTAGGAAAACTGTACTCTTGACTACTTTATCTTAACATCTTCTATAGTTATAACATGATTGCTTTTTAAATTTTATTTTCTAGGACTATTGGAGACCAGCTGGGGGAAGCCAAAGCTAGCGGTAATCTGGGAAACACCTTAAAAGTGCTTGGGAATTTTGATGACGCTATAGTTTGCTGTCAGCGACACCTAGATATTTCCAGAGAACTTAATGACAAGGTAATAAGGAAGCATTAGATATGGCTAAATACCAATGATTTCATTGAAATCACTTTGTATTTCAATCCCATTTATTCTACCATTCCTCTACAAAAGGAAATGTCCTAGACAAATAGATGTAAAAGAGAAACAATAAGAAAGATCTTAAGGTAGAGAAAAAGAAGTCCTTTGTAAGCAGTCATTTGTTTGGTTCTGTGTGTAAACCTGTGTGTAAACCTTCATGTAGGTGGGAGAAGCCCGAGCACTGTACAATCTTGGAAATGTGTATCATGCCAAAGGGAAAAGCTTTGGCTGCCCTGGCCCCCAGGATGTGGGGGAGTTTCCGGAAGAAGTGAGAAATGCACTGCAGGCCGCTGTGGACCTTTATGAGTGAGTGGGGCTGATGTGGTCATGTGGCCCGTGGGCCTACTATGCATTCTTTATGTAGCTGGGCGTGGTGGCAAGTGCCTTTAATCCCATCATTTAAGAGGCAGAGGTAGGAGGATCCCAATGAGTTCAAGGCCCACCTGGGACTACAGAGTGAGTGCCAGTCAGCCTGGGCTAGAGCGAGACCTGACATACTGGCAAGAGATGAGCCACACCAGACCTACCGTGGAGGATCCATATGGAACCCCACAGAAAGTGGTGGGATAAGCAAGAGACCCATAACCACAGCCAATCAGTCAACACAGGATAAGCCACACAGATACCAATGATTTTCAACATAACCTAAAGCAGAAGTACAAAGACCATTAAAGCCTCAACAATAAAGCAGCCTTAATACTCACCCACCATGACTCAGGGAACTGAGTGGAAGAGGGGGCAGAAAGATTGTAAGAGCCATGGTGGGGGAGAACTGCCAGAGACATCACCCTCCCTCAGTAACATCATACTAAGGTGGGTGGAACCGGGCTGACTCCCCTACCCCATGGACTGACCCAGACTGCCCATGGAGGAGGATATCCAGCTGATTGGGGATAGGGAAGAGGGGCATTGGGGAAATGGGGATAACAACTCATTATTTGTTCATTAAATTTATCTCATTATGGATAATAAAAAAAAGAAAAAATCAGTTGCTTAATGTCAGTCTATTGGTACTGCTTTGCAGTTTTGCTTAAATTGCAGACTGGTGTCCCTTAGTGGCAAGATCAAGGAATAGCACTACTTAGTCTAATTTCTTTGGAGTAAATTATAGGTATGCCAGGTTTAACTGCCATGGTCTCTGGACAGAAGCCTGTTTGAATGGTTTCATTAAAGTATTCCAGCTATTTCCCATTAATGCCCTCCATCATAGATGTATCTTTAAAATGTTGCACATTATGATAAAAAGAATTAGATCTAGGGCTGGGCTTAGTGGTATGGTGCTTGCCTCACATGTGGGAGGTCCTGGGTTTTTATTCCCAGGCAGTGCAATAAATAAATAAATCTGTAAATCTGATGATCTTTTTTTTTTCTAATCTTGTCAACATTCTTTGTTACCACTAAGGGAAAACCTGTCGCTGGTAGCTGCCTTGGGTGACCGCGCAGCTCAGGGACGAGCCTTCGGAAACCTCGGCAACACACATTACCTCCTTGGCAACTTCAGAGATGCCGTCATCGCCCATGAGCAGGTAAAAACTGGCCTTGGAGCCAAAGAGCTGAGCAGTAAGGAGATTCTCCAGTTTTATTGCAGCAGACTCTAATGAGCATGTTCTGTTTCAGCGGCTCCTGATTGCTAAAGAGTTTGGAGATAAAGCAGCTGAAAGAAGAGCATATAGCAACCTCGGAAATGCATATATATTCCTTGGGGAATTTGAAACTGCCTCTGAATACTACAAGTTAGTATAATATTTTTGTGGCTACATATAAAATGAGTAATTATGCAGCACCATAAAATCATGCATGGAGGAGTAAAAGCTTTCAGATTCCAAAACAAACTTGCTTGAAAGGCATCAGAAAGCAGCAGCAGATGAAAAACTGTCAGCTTTCTTTTATAGCCAAAACTGAAAATGATCATTATGTGTGAATTAATCTCTTCTTTTAGGAAGACATTACTATTGGCCCGGCAGCTAAAAGACAGAGCTGTAGAAGCACAGTCTTGCTATAGCCTTGGAAACACATATACGTTACTTCAGGACTATGAGAAAGCCATTGATTATCATCTGAAGCACTTGACCATTGCTCAGGAGCTAAAGGACAGGTGAGTGACGCAGCCTCTTCTGTAGGTAAGGTTGGTATGGATGCATTATTGAATCCCAACCCAAGTTTCCCTTTGTTCCCTTCCTGGAATGTCTTGCTTCATTAAGGGGCTCTGCATTGTACTGTCCTAAGGGTCAGCCTATGGTAAAGGATTAGCTTAGTTCTATGGACCATTGAATGAGGATGAGTGCAAGGTCACAAACTCAGCTGCCTCCCCAAAGTCCTTCCATGTAGATCAGAGACGATGCCCAAGACTGAGGGACAGCTGCCACTCAGCTGTGGCTAATTGTTACCAGGCAAAAGTGAGGGTTCTCATTTTCAAAAGAGAAGCTGGGAGTCCTGTGCTGGATATAAAATATGATTTTTAAGTGTGTTAGTCACTAACTTTTTTATTCTCTTGCTTTACTCTATGAAAAACAACATTTATGCCAGCCTTTGGACTATAATGCTTGCGTTAAAAGTAGATTTCTTTTCTTAGAGAGAGGTGTTTTTTTAATGTGCATACATAGTATGTGTGTGTAGCGTGAGTGTGTGGAACATACATGTGTTCATATGTCACCCATGTGTCACCTTCATCAGAGGAAAACCTCATGTGTTCTCTCTGTCACTCTCTTGCTCATTCCAGAATTTGCCATTTACAAGTCCTACCCACTGGGTTACAGATGCAGGCGGCTTTGCCTGGTGTTTACATGGGGTCTGGCAGTCTCAGCTCCCTCGGGCTCTTGTGCTTTCTCAGGACTGCACTTCACCACTGAGCCATTTCTTCGGCCCTAGACGATAGACTTTATTTATTTATTTATTTTGGTTTTTCGAGGTAGGGTCTCACTCTAGCCCAGGCTGACCTGGAACTCACTATGTAGTCTCAGGGTGGCCTTGAACTCATGGCAATCCTCCTACCTCTGCCTCCTGAGTGCCGGGATTAAAGGCGTGCGCCACCATGCCCAGCGGACGATAGCCTTTTGACTCAGTATAAGAAAGAACTTTCCAGCAGAGTTGTTTAAAATGAAATGTGCTACAACAAATGGCCACCTGCATAAGGCTTTTATGGAAGACCTATTCCTAAGATTTATCATTTTAAAATATTTTTATTTACTAGAGAGAGAGAGAGAATATGTATGGGTGTGCCAAGGCCTCATGCCTTTGCAAACAAACTCTAGATGCATGTACCACTTTGTGCATCTGGCTTTATGTGAGTACTGGGGAATTGAACCCAGGCTGTCGGGCTTTTTGCAAGCAAGTGCTTTTAACTACTGAGCCATGTCCCCAGCCCAAATGTATTATTCTGTAATATATTGCACATTTTATTACTTTACTATGCATGCACTATAAATAAACACCATATGTTTGCACCACTTTTTGCATCTAGCTTATGGGGATGCCTTGAGGATTGAACCCTAGGTTGGCAGGCTTTGCAAACAAGTGCCTTTAACCACTGAGACATCTTCCCAGCCTCTGCATTACATATATTGTTTAAATGTTTTTAAGAATATTTTGCCAGGTGTGGTGGAGCACGCTCTTAATCCCAGCACTCGGGAGGCAGAGGTAGAAGGATTGCCATGAGTTCAAGGCCAGCCTGAGACTACAGAGGGAATTCCAGGTCAGCCTGGGCTAGAGTGAGACCCTACCTTGAAAAGCCAAAAAAAAAAAAAAAAAAAAAAAAAAGAATATTTTTATTATTTGTGAGCAAAGGGGCGGGGCAACAGAGGGAGGGAAGGAAAAAAAGGGAGTGAGGGAAAGAAAAAAGAAATTATGGGCAGGCTGGGGCTTCTAGCCACTGCAGATGAACTCCAGATGCATGTGCTACTTTGTGCATTTGGTTTTACGTGGGTACTGGGGAATCAAATCCAGGCCAGGAGGCTTTACAAGCAAGGGCCTTTAACTGCCGAGCTGTCTCCCCAGTCCATGAATTGCATGTTTAAAAAGAATATTTTCCATGTTGTTGTTGTTTGTTTCAAGGCGTTGGGCACAGCATTTCCCATGTTTTAATACTCGACTCTGAGCTTGATTTTACCTAGGAATTCTCATCTCTTTGTCTGGGATCCTAGCCATAATTGCTTATGTAAAAGGTTAGGTATAGCTTGGGATTGCAGAGTGAATTCCAGGTCAGCCTGGGCTAGAATAAGAGACCCTACCTTGAAAAAAAATAATGAAAGGTTATGTAAATCCAATGTATGGTTTATATCTTTTTGGTTTTTCGAGGTAGGGTCTCGCTCTAGTCCAGGCTGACCTGGAATTCACTATGAAGTCTCAGGGTGGCCTTGAACTCATGGCAATCCTTCTACCTCTGCCTCCTGAGGGCTGGGATTAAAGGCGTGCGCCACCATGGCTGGCTTGGTTTATATCTTTAATCATTGAGATTTTTTTTTTTTTGGTATCACAGACCTCTCTCTTTTCAGATAACTGCACATTCACTTTTTTTATGTTTTAGAATTGGTGAAGGAAGAGCATGTTGGAGCTTAGGAAATGCATACACAGCTCTAGGAAATCATGATCAAGCAATGCATTTTGCTGAAAAGCACTTGGAGATTTCAAGAGAGGTATGGACCAAAAGAAATCACGGTATTATTGCTATTTGCAAACCAGTGATGCGGGAGGGTGTCCTGTTTTTCCAGTGTGTTCTACATAGCTGTATAGTAAGTTTGACTATATAGTGTTTTTTCGGCATCCATAAAATGTTTAGCTGTAGATTATACGCATGCTAATTTTGCTTTCATCTACAAAGACAAGGTGAGCTGAGGCGTACAGGAATAGGAGGAATGCTAAAATACACAACTTTATTACCCTCCCCTCTATGAGACAACATTTTATTTAAGGAAAAATTTAGTTTGGGAGCTTGCTCAGCAGGTAAGAGTCCTCTAAGTTCTCTGACCTTGCATGCATGCTCGTGGTGAACACACTTGTGCCCATGTGTGCACACACACACACACACAAAAGAAAGTTTTTCCAAAGATTGAATCTTGTAATGCTTTAGCCATTTAGTGTCTGTTTGGCTTGAAACCCCTCGTTGCCTTCATTTCTCTTCTGTAAAGTGGGAATAATAGCATAGACCTTGAGATTGCTGATGAGAAATAATCTCTATAGAACCTCATAGCATATTGTCTAGGTTAACTTTTAATAGCATACAGAAATTAAGTATTCTAAGGAAATTTTGTTCATGTGTTCCCAAAATAACATGGCACAAAATAACCAACATTACTTAATAAAATCCCAGAGAACAAATGTATTTAATGTGTAGAGATCTAAATTGATATAATTAGCTCTCCTATTTTAGAAACTTGCTATTTTTTGTGTTTGTAAATATTAATGTGCTAATTTATTTTGTTCATAGTTTTATAATTCTAATATAATTTTTAAATTTTTTAATACTTTCTTCCAGTTTTTTGAAGAATATCATTCTTTCTTTAAGTATGACTCTAAAATCTAAATGCTTGTGGTTGTAGGTTGGGGATAAAAGTGGTGAACTAACAGCCAGACTGAATCTCTCAGATCTTCAGATGGTTCTTGGTTTGAGCTACAGCACAAATAATTCCATAATGTCTGAAAATCTTGAAATTGATAGCAGTGTAAATGGTGAGTAACAGGTTTTCAAAAACCCAATTTTTTTTATCTTTTAAGATTTACATTTAGAAAGAAAAAAAGATTTTTTTAAATTGCTTATCATACATATTTACTATATCCAGTGTACTTAAAAATATTTATTTACTTGAGAGAGAATGGATACACCAGGGCCTCTTGTCACTACAACAGAGCTGCAGTTGCATGCTCCACTGAGTGTCTGGCTTTCTTTCCATGGGTTCTGGGGAACTGACCCTCAGCCACTAGGCTTTGCAGACAAGCACTTTAACTGCTGAGCCATCTCTTAAGCCCATAGCTAAATATTATACCTTTTTATGTTTTATGCAGTTTAGCTAACTTGTCAATACAGATTATATTATTTTACAGTTTTCTGATTGGTGAAGATGAAAGTTTTTCTTTTGTAAAAATAAAGTCAAATACTATCTCTAGGTTCATTCATAGATCTACATGAAAAGATTAGAACTACAACATTTTATGGCTTTATAGTCATATAATTTTATAGATCAGATTTTCAGTTCACTCCTTTTTGCCCATTTTACTTTCAAGGTGAACTCGCTTGGGAAACCCAGTAAACCTTCTCTTTGTATGTGACTGAAATACATTTGTAAAATTTGGTTCTTAAGCTTGAGAAATTCGAAGTCTGAAAAACTTTATTGACATAAATATTTTTAAATTAGAAATCAGTGAGCAACTAGCTTTTGCCATTCTACTTTCTTCTCTTAAGCATGTGTGTTGTGGAGAAAAGGAGGAAAGAATTGCTGATGAGCCATCTGGTTGTGAGCATTCTGACGCCTGTGTAGTAATTGCAGCTGTGTGCTTTGTGATTGGAAACACTAAGATTTTCCCATGTTTAACTTTAAAAAAATATTTTATTTATTTGCAAGTAGAGATACAGAGAGAGAGAATATGAATAAATGTGTGGGGGGGGTGAGAGGGTGCACCAGGGCCTCTAGCCACTGCAAATGAATTCTAGATGCATATGCCACTTTGTGCACCTGGCTCATGTGGGTACTGGGAATTAAACCCTGATCATTAGGCTCTGAAGGTAAGCACCTTAACCCCCTACCTCATGGTTGACTTTGAGGTGGGTTCTATTGTAAGAATTCTTTCACAAACTCCTCTAGCTTGAGACCCATCCCAAGGTTTCCTTTTACTTCAACTCCTCCTCTTTCCTGAACCCAGCTTGCTTTGGCTCCATCGTGACGCTGACACCACCCTTTGAGGTCACCAGAAACCTCCATCTTACCAAGTACACTGATCAGTATTTAGATGCTAGCTTCTCTGCTTTCTCAGCATTCCCACCTGGGAATTGTTCCCCTGGTCTCCAGGGTTGCCCTGCCTGCCTGCTTGGCTTCCTCTCAGCCATCTTCCTCATGCTCAGGCCTCAGATCCTGAAGCTCTTCCTTCCCTTCGTGTTTTCTCTCTCTTCCTGTTCTGTGCCCTAGTAGAGCTTTCTGTGGCAAGAAAAAAATCTGCATCTGGGATTCCCAGTGAAATAGTTACCAGTCACATGTGGCTGCTGAACATTGGAAATGTGATCAGTTTAAAAGAGGAAATGAATTTTTGTGTTATTTAACTTTAATGAGTTACACTGTAAATAGCTGTGGGTCACTACATGTGGACAGTCCAGTGTCTAGATGAGCTCATCCAGTTGCTTGGCTTTTGTCTGTATGTTGAAGATTTCGTGTTTCCAGCCATAGCTTCTTTCTTAAGTGTGAGACACATACATTTATAACACAGTCAGTACCCCACAAACACGTTCTTCTTCCATCTGGCCATCTCAGAAAACAGTGCCACCATTCATTCGCATGATCAGTCCAAAAGTCCAAGGTTGTTCTTGTTCCATTTCTTCTGCTCACTTCTGTATCCAGGCTAACGGAAATCTGCCAGAACTTACCAGAAGGAAGTTGGCATAGCTGTGTTAATAAGAAGACAAAATACACTTTAAGACAAAGCATGTGCAAGGCTCTAGGATGCGTCTCTAGTCCTTGGAGATGAGATGGGGGAATGCTAGGAGGAAGAGGGAAAAGGGGCCGGAGCGTGTGCGTGCACACATGCTCGTTGGGCATCTCCTTCTACCTTGTTTGAGATTGCATCTCCCTGGTTGTTTTGCAGTTGGGAAGGCCAGACTAGCAGGCAACAAGTTTCAGTTATCCTAAGTTCACCTCCCACTGCTATGGGCACATTGCGTGCACCACTTTACACCTGGCTCTGCTCAGCAGGCCTCCAAAGCAAGCAGTTTAACCACTGAGCAATCCTCCCAGCCATGAAGGACTTGGGCAAGTTGGCAGGTTGATGGGTTGGTCATATGTCAAACTGTGTAGTAAAAAACTAATTTTTTTAATTTAAAATTTTTATTATGTATTTCACTGTATGCACAAATCTTGTGTTGGTCCCACTCACCCTCTGTTATCCTCTTAGACCCCCTCTTCCCCTCCCCCATTCCACTGAGGCCTTCTTCAGTGGGGTTACTGAGAGTCACCATGGAGTTATGAAAGCATCAGCCTCTGGAGGGGAGGACAATGCCTCAGGAGACTCTTGCCTATTCTGTGGCTCTTACAATCTCTCCCTCCCTCTTCTGCTATTTCCTGAGCCTTGGCAGGTGTGTTATAAGTCTACTTTAGTGTTGAGCTCTCTGCAACCTCTAGATTTCTGCTTTACTGGGTTTTGTGTGTCCTCAGTGTCTATCACCATCTCCCTGGAGCAGGTTGTCAGGGTATCAGTGAGAGTAGCACTCATGTTTGAACTGTAACAGGGGAGCTGGGGATTGGAATTTAAGGAGTACCCAGCTATTTCCAATTCACCTCAGAACTTAAGGAGTACCCAAAATCTTGTCTATAAAATGGAAGAACTAAAATTATAGACCACCAGAGGATAAGGTATAGTGGGAGACTTTATTTAAAAGAGAATGGGAAATTACAGAGTTCTCCAGCCACCAGTGTGGAGAGAACACGTGGGAGAAGGTTTAACAAAATCTATGCTGTTCAGCTAAACAAGCAGCAGAAGGAAAAATAACAGAGGGTTTCCATCATGAGGAAGAAGGCTTATGTGGGAAAGAATACTAGCCCCTCACTACAGCCATTAGGCGGTGGTGGTGGTGGTAGGGTGACCTTACCCCAGCCCTGCAGATTCAGAGGTCCTTTTATTAGGCCATGTTGGGAAGAGAGAGAATTTCCTGTTCCAGTGAATATTCCCTGTCCCAGATGATCAGAGAGATAGCTGGTTGGTCTCTGACCAATCAGTTTCAGGATTAGGTTTGAACTTTAGTTAGACGCCTCCCACTTAAGGGGAGTGGGTCAGGTATGGAATCTGTGGACCTTGCCTGAAAGAGTTAACTGTCACAAAACCACCACTTCCTCTGTAATATCTCCTGGTGTTTTAATTTTTTAAAGGTTGGATGGTTGTAGAAATTCCCTGTACTCAATTTTATTGAAAAAGGTTTTTTGTATAGGTGTATTTGTGTGGCATGTGTGTGTGTGTTCATGTGTATAGGCCCTTTTGAATGTATAGGGGCATGGGCATACATATGTCAATGTCAGGGCCAGAAGACAGCCTCAGGTGTTGTTCCTCAGGTGTGCCATGAGACAGTCTTTCGTTGGCCCTGAGCTCACCAAGTAAGCTAGAAGCTCAGGGATTCCAGGCGCACACCACCACACCTGGCATTTTGTGTTGGTACTAGGGATTGAACTCAGGTCAGAATGCTTGCCTTGCTCTTTCCCCAGCCTCTGAAAAGGTATTTTGAAAACCTTTGCTTTTTACTTGTTTCCTGACTGGCAATAAACACGTCATCTAATGATATCTAAAAATGGAATGGATCAACTTAGGAGTGACAGTATATTACTGGGGAGATCACTTTAATTCTTTCTTCAAAAGTGAAGGCCTAAAGCCTTTTCCATATGCTTTGACTACTTAAACCACTCTGTTTGTATACAGTGTGGACAGTATGAAACTGGTTGTCATAAAATGCATTTTCTTAATTAAAGGGCAATGTTAGTAACAGGGTTTATTTGCAACCAAAGTGTATCTTCTTACATCAAAACATTTTAGAGGAACTGTGTATTTTTATGTAGTGTGGAAAATAACTATTCTTTAAAAAATACATTGTTTTTACATTGTTTCCATCATAAGAGTTGTGAATCAGACTTTAGAACTAAATAATGTAATGATTCTCAGTTTGTATCTTAAGGGCTCCCTGGTTTACTTAAATCAAATTTATTTTCACACAGGTGCACGCCCCAAGTTGGGACGACGACACAGCATGGAAAATATGGAACTTATGAAGCTAACGCCAGAAAAGGTTGGCCTTTTTGTTATGCTTTAATTTTTATGAACTATTACAATATTTTAGAAACTTTTAATTTAATTGAGTTCAAATAAGACCTTTCATATGTGGATATCACCCTGTGCTTAATAAAACACTGCATGCATTTATCCTCTGAGGCTGTATGAACCACTTTGGACGAGCACACAAGACACCCGACACCTACGTACAGGGCTTGCAAGGAAGATCTGGGCCGCTAGAAGTACTTCTAGGTCGTTTTGACTGATTTTGAATATTTCACCATGTAAAAAAAATTTGTTTTAGTTGAAAGAATACCAGGAAGTCTTTTTAAAGGGGTGGGCGAGCGGGTGAGGAATCTTTCTAAAACCTTAATTACACAGCAACATTATTGCTAAGATGAAGTTTACAATCAAGAAGAGAGAAGTGACTTTAGCTGCATTTTTGTGAAGCAGTTTTTTAAAACTGAAACGGAAAGGGTACTTGTTATTGGGGATACAGCTTTCCTAGGCTGCCTGGATGCTCTCTTAAATTAAATCTAATTTTAAAAAATTTGTTTTGAGAGGAGTAGATAACAGAGAAAGGACTTTATAAATTAAAAAATGTTATTGGAAGTCAAATCAAAACTATATCCACCTCCCTTTAGCTAAATTATACATTGTTGAACGAGGCTCATTGCTGTGTGTGTGTGTGTGTGTGTGTGTGTGTGTTTTGTTTTAGTTTTTCAAGGCTGACCTGGAATTCACTATGTAGCTTCAGGGTGGCCTCAAACTCACAGCAGTTCTCCTACCTCTGCCTCCCAGGAAATTT
Source organism: Zapus hudsonius (assembly GCA_004024765.1). NCBI lineage: Eukaryota > Metazoa > Chordata > Mammalia > Rodentia > Dipodidae > Zapus > Zapus hudsonius. The sequence continues at coordinate 29,669 of PVHP010016556.1, forward strand.
TTAAATACTTTTTATAAAGCAAGTTATTATAGCAACTTTTGAAAATTCCAACAAAGAAATAAAAGAACCAGTAATCTCCCCTCCCAGTAGTAATACATTTAATATTTAACCAATAGTTATCTATATTCATCTGGCACTTTCATTTGAGCATTTCAGATACTATTTTCGAGTATGCAGTACACTCAGGAACATCTTTTCAGCTGGGCATGAATGGGAATGCACACCTGTAATCTCAGTACTGGGAAGACATAGTAAGACCCTGTCTAAAAAACAAAAGCACATTTCTATGCCATTAAATGTTCTGCTCTGTCATTCTAATAACTATAATAATGTAGCATGTGATTTTTTTTTTTAGTATTTAAATTTTTTTGTTGTTTTTTTTTTTTCAAGTATAGGCTGGCCTCAAACTCACAATGATTTTCCTACCACAGCCTCCTGAGTACTGGGATTAAAGGCATGCACCACCACACCTGGCCTTCAAAAGGCCAATATCTAATTGCCTTGATTGTTTTAATATAGTTGTTTTAAAACTAGTAACATCTGAAGAGCTCTGTTCCTTTTCATATACAAGTAAAAGGGGGAAATCACTTGGTACAGGGAATGTCGTGGTCTACTGATAGAAAAAGAAGATGGTCCTTGAGTTAAGAACACAAAACTGTACCTAAAACCTAACAATAATAGTAATAACAATAACAATAATAATAAAACAGAAGTGTAAAAATTTAAAAATGTTTCATGTATTTATTTGGACTTGTGACTAAGTTGCCTGTAAATCTTTTAAATCTACACATTATTTTAGACTAATTTTCATCTTTTAGTCTTGCAGGTACCTACTAATAAGTAGCAAAATTAATTTCCTGCTGATGTTTCTAGCTGGAGGCTGTGGCAGGAGTGTGAGGCCAGCATGGCTACATACACATAGTTCCAGGCCATTGTGGGGTACAGTGTGAGACCTTGTCCGAGTTAATTTCTTAACATCTTCCTACCCTTATAAATGATACCTACAGGAAATGACCAGGTTCAACAGTGTAATCCTCCAAGAGCCAAGTTTTATCTTTTATTAGAAAATGTTTTTGGAGGAATTAGATTTTACTTTGGTCTCTTTTTTTCATAATAAACTTGCCACAGAGTCAATTATTTCATGACTCTCAACAAAGGCTCACTGGTATTTGATGCTTCTTGGGGGAAAGTGCAGTGAGAAGGGAGTTGCATGTGTGAAAATGCTTTTTCATACCTCCCTCTTGATTGGTCAGATTTTGCTACCAATAGAATTCTCACTTTACATATGTAGCACAGTGGTAGAGCATATTATATGCTAGAGACCCTGGTTCAATCCCCAGCACCCCCCCCCCAATAACCTACAAAATAACAACAAATTCTTGGGCTGAAGAGATAGATTAGCAGTTAAAGTAACTTGTTTGCAAAGTCTAATAGTCTGGGTTTGAGTCTCCAGTACCCATGTAAAACCAGATGCACCAAGTGATGCATGCGTCTGGAGTTTATTTGCAGTGACAAGAGGCCCTGGTTCATCCATACACACACACTCTCTCTCTCTCTTAAATAAATATTAAAAATAAATTATTTGTTGGAAATAGCCTTTTATAATTTTTTTCATTTACCGATCTATTTATTATTTATTTGCATGTATGTGTGTGTATGGGCACGCCAGGGCCTCTTGATGCTGCATAGGAACACCAGACACTTGAGCCATTTTGGGCATCGAGCTTCCATGGGTGGTTAGGAAGTTGAACCCTGGCCACAGAGGACTTCCTTGTGTTGACAGAGCTTTGCATTACTTCATTAGGGTCAGCATTGTTTGGCTTCCAACTATACACTTAATATCTGTGTATTTGAATGCACGATTTACCTATGAAAGAAGTACCATACCAAAACTGCAAATGCTTATATAGCACAGAGCTTTAGAATGAACTTGCAAACTCTTGAGACAGTGTTAAAATTGTAAAATGTTACAGAGCTGTTACCCTTCACATTCAATAAGTACTTGAGTCTGTATACTTAAACCAGATTTTTTTTTTTTGGTTGTTGTTATTCAGGCAGGGTCTTGCTAATAGGCCTTGAACTTGTAATTCTGCCTCAATCTCCTGAGTGCTACTGTGCCTGACTTAAGCCAGATTCAACCAGTTGGTTTTATCTGTTGAGAATTTATTTAAGATGTATGTGAAAACAGTATAGCTTTATCAACAAAGAAATTACTTGTACTATTTTGTTTCCTATTCTTAGGGTTTCTTTTTTTTCCTTTTTTTTTTTTCCCCAGACAAGAGCTCATGTAGCCTAGGCTGGCTTCAACTTCCTGACCTTCCTGCTTCTACCTCCCAAGTGCTGAGATTACAGGCATGCACCACTATACCCAGCTTTTCTTAAAAATTCTGAGTATGAGGGCTGGAAAGTTGGCTCAGCGGTTAAGGCACTTGCCTCCAGTGCCTAAGGCTCTGGGTTCAATTCCCCAGGACCCACATAAGCCAGACCCACAAGGTGGTGGCCCTGGTGCGCTCGCTCTCTCTCTCTCTCTCTCTCTCTCTCTCTCTCTCTCTCTCTCTCTCTCTCTCTCTGCTTGAAAATGAATAAATAAAATATTTTTTAAAAATCTGAGTATGAACCTGATTTTAGCTCTTGAGATGGACTTGGGAAGCTGAGGCAGGAGGATCTCAAGGTCAGACTGCTGGATGGTGGGAGTTCCAGGCCAGTTTAGGCTGCTCACGTGAGACTGGCTTAAAAAGAAAATCAGTCATAGAACATCAAAGGGTTGGGGTTTCTTCATGTTTTCTATGTATAATTTTGTAGGTACCAAACTGGAACAGTGAAATTCTTGTTAAACAAAAGCCTCTTTTTGCCAAGCCTTCTGCAAAGCTACTGTTTGTCAACAGGCTGAAAGGGAAAAAATATAAATCCAGTACATCCACCAAAGTCCTGCAAGATGCCAGGAATTCCATTGACCACCGAATTCCGAGTTCTCAAAGGGTATGTTTGTTTTTACATATTGTGTTTGGAGTACCTACTTATTTTAGTTTCCTGAAATATGTCCTCATACTGAATTTTTTTTACTTTTTATTGATAGATTCCATAATTATAGACCATCAACCATTATGATTCCCTCCCCTTCCTCATATCTCTTCCCCCTCTCAATTAGTCTTGTTTTATTTCAGTGTCATCATCTTTTCCTCTCATTATGTGAAGGTATTATCAGTCACCTATGAAATCATGAATATCAAGGTCATTTTGTACCTGGAAGTTTGTGTTGTAGGCAGCCCTACACTTCCTTTGGCTGAATTTTTGATAATATAAAATGTTATTCAAAAAACTTGTCCATATTTCCCTAGCTTTTCTTATTCACTGCTAGAAACAGGAATGGCTCTCCCACTCTGGAACCATCGTTTTGGACAGTAATTATTACTTTGTATGTCAAGTCAGCCATTGTTTGCAGAAACTGTCCATTGAACTGCAGCTTCTCCCAGTAAGATGAACTCTTTGGTTTTTTGAGATAGGGTCTTGCTTGAAGTTAAAACCAACTGAATTGAGATGCTGGGGGTTTTGGTGGTGGTGGTGACAACCTTCAAGTTCAGTGAGAACTGAAGCCAGGGCTGGGTCAGGCATTTACAGATAAATACTAGTTTAGAATAAAAAGCATCCGCTAGCATCAACTTTGTTAATCGTACTAACTGAAACCAAGAATTAAAACAAACAAATAAAATTAAAAACTTTTAATTTGGGTATTGTGGTGCACACCTTTAATCCTAGGACTTGGAGGAACATCACTGTAAATTTGAGGCCAGCCTGGGACTACAGAGTAAATCCTAGGTCAGACTGGGCTAGAGTGAGACCCTTACCTAAAAAAAAAAAAAAAAAAACCCACAACAAAAAACTTTTAATAAAAAAACAAGCCCACAGCATTTATTAAATAATGTAACACTTGGACTATTGATCATCATGGTAATCTCTAAGCAAATCTACAGCCTGCTAGGAGGATCAAAATAAGTCACTTCATCAAATCCCATTTTCAGTCAACTGAAACCTTTGAAAAAAAGTTTTAATGCAAGTTTTGTCATCCCATTGTCAGAATTCATTGATATCTTGATTTTTCACTAAATGGCTCTGCAGAAGTCAGCAGAATGAGGATTCAAGGCAGGCATACCTTCATTCAAGGTTTCAGTATTCATTATAATAAGCAAGCTGAGCTGAGCTGAAACTGTCCAAGCTCTTGGAGCCTGCTGTGGCTTTGGTTTTTGTCCTTGGCTTTCTTTCTTTTTTTTTTTTTTTTTGGGGGGGGAGGTGGTCTTGAGATAGGGTCTCACTGTGTAGCCCAGGCTGGCCTTGAGCGTGTAGCAGTCCTCCTGCTTTAGCCTCCCAAGTGCTAGGTGACAGGCTTGTCCCACCACACCTGGCCCTTGTGCTGTATTTTGATTAGAATTTTAAATTAAGGCTCTTCACCACAAGGAAAAGTCTTGTAATACATCTGACTACAGTTTAAGCACCTCATTCCCAAATATCAAATGTAACATGTCAACTCCTGTCTCCACCACTCCTCCTCCTTTGAGCTGTTAAAGGGATGCTGTGAACCTGGCCGTCCATCCCTTTCCTTTACTAGCCACATAGGTCACCTGGCTTGCCTTCAGAGCTGTAGAGATTCCTTTGTAAGTTCTCTGCTATTGTGTCTGCTATTTAAATCTTTTGGAGCTGGTCTCCCTGGCTTTGTTACTGCACCATAGAACGGTTTGCAGCTGGCTCTCCTCTCTTGCCTCTGCTCCTCTTAGTTCCCACAGAACTTCGTTCAGATGCCCCTGCTGCTCGTCTCTTCACCCAATTATCCCCTGACCACTACAAACCTTTAGAATAACTTGCATATACCTAGTCATTCTTAAGTAACTAACACAAATTCATGCTCTGAGATTTTTCTTTGTTTTTCTAAAGATTAGTTACTCCCAGGCTGGGGAGAGCTCGTTTGGTAAAGTACTTGACTTGCAAGCATGTGGACCTAACCCCAGGACCCACATGAAAATGTGGGATGTGGGTGCTATTTATAAACCCAGCTCTGAGGAGACAGTCTAATTGCCGAGCTCGTCTAATGAGAGACCCTGTCTCAAGAAAAGGTGGACAGTGTTCCTGAAGATGATACTACTTCCACATGCAAGCACGTGCACCTGCACACACGCGCACTGTTAAAAAGGATTCGTTCTTAAGTCCATAACATCTTGTGTATTTGTGCCTCTATTATAATACTTACATTGTGCAAACAGTTTTATTTCTTAACAATATTGTTATTTATTGAGAGAGAGTGGGCGCGCCAGGGCCTCTTGTTGCTGCCCCACTTTGTGTCTGACTTTACATGGGTATTGAGTTGAACTTCAGGCCATCAGGCTTTGAAAGCAAGGCCTTCAACTGCTGAGCCATCTCCCCAGCCCATGAAAACAGCTGTCTTTTAGTGCTTTCAAAGTTTTAAGTGACTTTGGAGGAGCTCCTGGGGGCACAGGGTGGCTTCATCTCTAGCACTTCCCTGTCAAAGACTTTGGAAGTCACTGTACTATGACAGCAGACTTGCTTTCCTCTACTTAGTTTCACAGTTCTTAAAAAACTGTTAGGAGCCGGGCGTGGTGGCGCACGCCTTTAATCCCAGCACTCGGGAGGCAGAGGTAGGAGGATCACCATGAGTTCAAGGCCACCCTGAGACTACATAGTGAATTCCAGGTCAGCCTGGACTAGAGTGAGACCCTACCTCGAAAAACCAAAAAAAAAAAAACTGTTAGGTTTCTCGGGCTCAAAGTTCAGTTATGTCTATACTGCGGTACAACCATTTGTTGCAGTGACATTTCCGTTTATGACAGACCACATTGAAACCAATCATATAGATTCCGTGTCAAATGGGCTCCCATAAAGGGATTTTTTTGTTGTTGTTGTTTTTATTTTTTTATTTTTTTTTATTTTTTTTTTAAATTTTATTTATTCATTTTCAAGCAGACAGACAGAGAGAGAGAAAGAGAGAGAGAGAGAGAGAGA
>PVHP010016557.1:0-35702 GCA_004024765.1 Zapus hudsonius
GAGAGAGAGAGAGAGAGAGAGAGAGAGAGAGAGAGAGAGAGAGAGAAAGAGTAAGAGAGCGGGCACACCAGGGCCACCACCTTGTGGGTCTGGCTTATGTGGGTACTGGGGAATAGAACCGGGGGCCTTAGGCACTGGAGGCAAGTGCCTTAACCACTGAGCAATCTCTCCAGCCCTCCAAGTCCCTTTAAAAAATATTTTATTTATTTGAGAGAGAGAGAGAGAATGGGTGCACCAGGGCCTTCAGCCACTGCAAACGAACTCCAGCCACATGTGCCACCTTGTGTATCTGGCTTCACACGGGTTCTGGGGAATTGAACTCAAGTCCTTCTGCTTTGCAGGCAAGCGCCTTAACCGCTAAGCCATCTCTCCAGCATCTAAGTCTTAACCCCTGAGCACTATGAGTGTGACTTGCTAGAGAATAGATCTGCAGAGGTGATGCAGGCTCTTGAGTCTAGATCGTACTGGATGTTGGATGGGCTCTTCACAGATCTTGCTTGTGTTCAGAGGTGGTGGCCTTAAAGGCTGCTTGGGCCTAGTCTAGCGCCACCAGCAGAGTAGAGGGTACTCTCTTGACTTATGAGAATGTGTCATTGGTAAAGTTACCTGCCCTGGACCAGAGGGGCCACAGGCAGGCAGAGGGCCAGGTGGTGCCAGTGCAGAGCTGTCCACCTTGGTGGGGAGTGTTCCAGTCACCCTGAAGTAGCCGCTTTGGACATGGCTGGGCTGATGGCTATGTCTGGTCATCAGCTGCTCTCAGGTGAAAGGCTGGGAGGTCCCACAGGCCTCAGCTTGACCCCACAATTGCAGCTCTGTGCTGGATCCTTCTCACACCTCTGCTTCCCGGTATATGTTATGACAGAAGTGACCTCCTGGGCTGTTGGCACCTGGGCCTGAGGCTTGTCAGAAGGGAGTGTGAAGGCCCGTGTTTCTCACAGGCTCCAGGCATTTGTGCTGGATATTGGGGACCTAGCTCTGCCTCCCAGCAGGAGTGAGACACTTCTCTCCTTCTGGGTCTACACACGGGTGCTTGGTCCTGGGGCTCACCTGTCTCAGATGAGGGTGCCACACAGCCTCCCTACTCCAAGTGAGTTGTGTACCAGGGCAGCAGGCACCTGCATGCAGACTCAGAGACTAAAGAGGGTATTAATACCCAAGCTGGTCCCAGAGGAGCCTGGGGTAGGCTGGTATCTCTGGCACCTTCTAAACCCACAAAACGCCCACAGAGCTGGCTTAGGTGACAGGAAGTGTGTCCTTCATCAGGTCCAGCTGGCAGAAGGATGGGCGGCCAGAGATGATTTGCATACAGGTGAGGCTTGGCCATGTGAAGAGGGTCAGGTTCAACACCTGGAGAGTCCCTGCCCAGGGCACATGCAGTTCCTGTACTGGCCAGCGGAGGGCGGCAGAGCCCCAATGGCCCCAGTGTGGGGCACAGGCCCTGGTATACTGCTTTTCCCTAGCTCTAGCGCCAGAGCCAGTGAGAATGCAGGAGCAGTTACCTTTTTTTCTTCCCTCTGGTCTCTACAAAGATTGCCTCTTCCTCTGGACATCCTTCCTCGATCCCAAGGCCTGTGCAGGAGTGTCCCGGCTCTCTCTGTCCAACTTCCATTGCCCACTCCTTGCTGATTTTACTGGCCTAAGGATCTGTGTGGTAGTGGATGTGCCCCCAGGGCCGGTGTCCTTTGCTGGCCTCAGTGGGAAGAGGGCGTGCTGAGCTGTGGTGGGAGGAGTATCGGCTCCCCTCACTAAGCTGCTACCCCAAGAACGAGGCAGCCCCAGAGCCTCTGGCTCAGGGGCAGTCTGGGTGGGCTTCGGGTGGTCCCTGTGCCTGCCTTGTCCACAACTGTGGTGAGAACCGCTCAGACCTCCACCCCTAGGAGGGGTCTGAGTCCCCCTGTAAATTCGAATGACATGCTTGACACCTCCAGGGGCGCTCTGGGTGCTGGTTGGTGGGCAGCCTAGGTCCACCCTGGGTGACCTGTGGTGGCTGATAAAAGAGCCCATACTATTGTGAATATTCCATTCATGACATCTAATTCCCCAGGTCACTCTCCCAGCGCCCCCTTACCCAAGGTCAGGAACAGTGTTGGGAAGATGCGCTCCAAGACTTTGGGAGGACAAAGGTATCAGGTGAACAATGCTGGACAGCTCCCCTCAGACTAGACTTAAGCAAGGAAACTGAGGCAGTGGCCAAGTGGGCCCACTTGGGGTCTCTTCTGTATGACCGCCGCCAAGAGTGGGCAGGCCACTCCTGTTTCCCCTCCTGGCTTCCCCACCTTGATTTGTATGGTATATTTTTGGGGTTCTCAGTCATGTGCCCCCTTGCTGAAATATGAACCCCACGAGAATCAGGGCTTTATTCATGGCCAAGTCTCCTGTGCCCAGGACGGCATTGGCATTTACAAAGGTGCCTGATCAGTATCTAGTGACTGGTGGGTGGACTGTACCTTTGTCTGCGGGAGGGGGGACCCCAGTGTGAGGCTGACACACCTTATGTCCTCTAGGGCTGTTGAGAAGGAGAGAGGAGGGCACCTAAGCCCACTGGGAAAATGGCCAGGCATCTGTGGGCTGGGCTGGCATTGGGACCTGCCCAGTGGGGACGCTCTCAGGTGTAGTTCCATGCACACTTGGGCACTCTGCCCCACAGAGGGTCCTTGGGTTCAGAACATTCTGGACACGCCCTGCCCCAGGCATTAACACCCTCCTTCCTGTACATACCAGAACAGATGCCTTCAGAGACCAAACTGGCGTTGCCACGCCCACAAAGTGCCTGCACTCAGGCTGGGACCTGGCCATGGTTAGGAGTCACCCCCTGAGGTCGGGTCAGGGGGCCGGAAGGATGTTGTCATAGCCGGCTGTCTAGGGTGCTTATGCTTGGAGTCACCAGCTCCCTCAGGCTTGACGAGAGGCTTAGGGCCTGTGGAGTCCTCTGCGAGCAGTGCCCGGATCAGATGCCTTTGGCATTTTTTTTTTTTTTGTGAGATGCCAGGAATGTGTGGGGGTGCTTGGGAGTGCATGGCCTTGCTTTCCCCTGGTGAGTTATTCTGCTGCATAACTGAAGGGCAGTGACTCCGCGTGACTGAAGCATGCGAGACGCTGATCTCTGCTCCAGCCAGTGGCCGTGGCCAGCGGCCAGCGCAGGGGAACTCCAGGCCAGGGGGTTGAAGGAGAAACCCTTCTTTGGGCTTTGAGGACAGAAACATCTTGGTGGAATGCTGGCTTTTTTTTTTTTTTTTTGCTTGTGTGTGTTGGTATTATGTGAGTACACGTGTATATGTGTACATGCATGTGTGTGTGTGTACCACAGGTTGTGTGTATGTTGCTTTCCATCTTTATTCCTGTGTGTGTGCTATGTATGTGCCCACTGCTGTGGTAGGTAGGTTGTGCCCGCCTGCGGCAGCCAGAGCAGAGCATTGGGCATCCTGCTCCATCGCTCTCCTTGTTTGGAGCTGGAACTTGCTGTTTGTCCACAAGCTCTGGGATTCCTGGGTCTCTGCTCCCGTGTGGGATGGGGGTTATAGACGCACGCCCGGCTCTTTGGGTGGGCTGTGGAGATACCAGCTTGGATTCAGACTACCTCAGCCCTTATGCTATGCAAGAAGCACACTTAACCCCTGAGCCATCTCTCCAGCACATCCTTTGTCTGACTGGTTATTGACAACCTCCATGACACACTATGCCATGATCATAATCTCCTCCTACCACCTTCCCCCTTCCCTGCCCACTCCACTGACTCCCTTCTGTCCAACTAAGTTCTGTTTTGATGTGATCATTTTCCCTTCCTATTTTGCAGGTCTTGTAGGTAGTGTCAGCCATCATGGATGCTGTGGCCACTTTGTGTCTGGAAGACAGTATTGCAAAGCACTTATTTCGTTGTTGTCTTGAGGCAGGGTCTGACTCTAGCCCAGGTTGGCCTGGAATTCACTGTCACCCAGGCTGTCCTCACTCACTGTAATCCTCCTAGCTCAGCCTCCCGAGTGCTGGGATTCTAGGCATGAGCGGCTGTGCCCAGCTTCACCGTATTTGTTCAGACAGTGTCTTGCACTGATTCAGTTAGACTAGCCAGCCAGCCAGCCTCCGGGATCTTCTGGACTCCATGTCGTCAGCCCTGGGATACAGGTGTGTGCTGCCACACTCAGCTTTTGTGTGGGAACCAAACTTGGGTCCATGCTTGTACAGCAAATACTTTGCCCACGGAGCCATCTCCCCATCCCAGAGTGCTGGCTTCTATTATATTTTTTCCCTCTAGAACAAAATCCACTCCTGTTTTCAAACTAGTAGTGAAGTGGTAGTGTGAGTTCATGTGGCTGGTGACAGCTGACGCTCACTCCTCTCCCCAAGCACAAGGCAGAGGGGCTGTCCTCATCTCCTGGGGCCAGACGGCACCCGCCCTTCCGTTCTGAAGGTGAGCAGGCGCTACGCTCTCTAAAGGTGTCGGGCAAGATGCTTTTAAGCTTCTGGCCTTACTGGTGTTCCTTGATATATTACTTTTTTCATGACTGTGACCTGGTAAAACAGTTGACAGTTGAGAATTGGTTTTGGCTCGGGTTTGAGGGGTACAGTCCTTCAGGACAGAGGGGGTGCAGGTGGCTATGGTAACCGCTTGCTCACAGCTTAGTGGGTGGAGAAGTGGAGAGAGGAATGCTGGTTCTCAGCTGACAATCTTCCCCCAGCCTATTCTCCCCTGAAAATTATATTTGTGGGGCTGGAGAGATGGCTCAGCCGTTCAAGGCACATGCTTGCAAAGTCTGATGGCCTGAGTTCAATTCCCCAGCGGCCACGTAAAGCCAGCTAGATGCGCAAAGTAGCGCATGTGTCTGGCATCTGTTTGTGGCAGCTCTAGGCCCCAGTGCTCGCATTCTTGGTCTTTCTCTGCTAGCAAATAAAATATTCTCAAAATGACGTTTGTCTGCTTACAGAGGGAGAGAGTATCGGGTGCTCAGGGCCTCTTGCCACTGCACACAAACTCCAGACACATGCACCATTTTGAGCATCTGGCTTTATGTGGGCACTGGGGAATCAAACCCTGGCCAGCAAGCTTTGCAGACAAGCACCTTTAACCACTGAGCCATCTCCCCATTCCCCACTCTCTTTAGACGGTGTTTCTCATGATCAGCTAGCCAGCAAGCTCCAGGGATCCTCCCATCTCTACTCCCCAATGTGGGATTAAGGTGTGTCCATCATGCCTTTTATGTGGATGCCGAGGATCCAAACTGAGGCCCTTACACTTATGTGACAAGTACTTTACCTACTGAGCCACCCCTCCTTTTTCTAGGAACAGTTTTAGGGACAGTGCTGCCCTAATAAAGGGTGGGTCATCTCTGTTCAGTTAGATCTCTCTGGAAATCCCCTCACAGACATGCCCAGAGGTGTCTCTGTGGCCATTCCAAATCTAGTCTGGCTGGCAATGACCGTGAACTCTGACACTTGTGTGGCCCCCTGTATCATCACCTGTCTGGCCAGTGTGCCTTGTTTTCCAAGGTTGCCAACTCTGTTGCGTTTAGGGCCCACCCTACTTCTGTATGACTAGATTAGCTGGTCATATCTGCAGAACCCCGATTCCCAAATAAAACCCTGCTCTGAGCTTGGGTATGTTTGGAGGCACAACTGACTGAACACAGGTGTTTTTTTGTTTTTTGCCAGGTAGTCTTCACTCACTGGCCATTCTTGCCAGACACAGGGAACACCTGCCTCAGCGTCACTTTTTTAAAAATGTATTTTTTAAAATGTATTTGAGAGCAGAGAAAGAGGGAGGGGCAGGGCCTCTTGTCACTGCAAATGAACTCCAGGTGCATGTGCCACTTTGTGCATCTGGCTTTATGTAGGTCCTGGGGACTTGAACCCAGGTTGTCAGGCTTTTCGTGTAAGTGCTTTAACCATCTCTCCAGCCCCAGCATCACTTTGAATGGCTGTGGTGGAGGAGGACAGATGACGTGTGAGGAATCAGGACAGGTCACCCATGGCATCTGATCTCAGTTCAATCCTGATCCTGCCACCTTGTATCTGTTACCACACCCGATGGTCAAACCTCCCCCTACCACACTCATACCAGTTACTGGTGTCAGAACAAGGGATGACAGAGGCTGCTCGTGGAGAACCGGGGCAGGTGTGCTCAAGTGGTCAGCTCTGCATCTGCCTGCAGCCAGGTGGTTCACACACTTTGGGCCTTCATGGCGTCACCTGTAGGTGGAGAGTAGTGGCCACCCTCTCCTCCTGTCAGATGAGCTCTCAGAAATCTTCCTTTCCCCAGTGACCTTGTCTGCACCATGGTTGGCATTGTGAGTGCCCTGTGCCAAGTGGAACCTGGTCACCGTCTGCTTCCAGCCACATGGTGGAGATGGACAATGAACCTAGCCAGCAGCTCAGGTAAAGCCAGCAGTGGTCAGTGCTGGGCTTCTGGTGTGATTGTCATGGAAGCTTTTCTGAGACTGGTGTGACACCAGGTCACCCAGTCCTGGGAAGAGGCGATGGGGTGCTTGCATCTGACTCCCTATGCGGGCACGGATTGCTTTGTGTCAGCTGGCAGGGCTGCCAGCCCTTTGACTTCTCATTTACTTGGTCTGGGCCTCTGTCACACCACTAATGACCCCTGAACAAATAGTGCAGTGTCCTCAGGAAGCGCCCCTTTGAAGGGGCTCTACCATGGGTCCTTTGTAACCTGAGCCACAGCCCTTTTGGGCTAGGGTTTCTAGGGATTGGTGGGGGCACACCTGCGGTCAGTCCCCTGCCCCAGGCTCACATCTGGGTAAGACAATTCCGGCCTTGCTCAGCCCACAGTGCCCCCATGGCTCATTCACCTGGCCCTGGGAGCCAGTGACAACCCAGGAAGGGACTTTTGATCTTTGGAGGCTGGCACTTTTGCCAAGAACCCCCCCAGACATGGCTGCCTGGCTCCTGCCCAAGCCTGCTTCTTCAGGCAATTCCTTCCAGAGAGCCACTGGGAAACACCTTTGAAAAATGGATCTCTGTGGCAGGGCTGCGGGGTGGCGGCCCTCGCCCTGGGTTCCTCCTTGGCTACCAGCCTGGGTCCCAGGACGTGGGGCCATATGGCAGGTTCAGAAATGAAGCCAGGTTCTGACATTCCTGTGAGGGGGGAGCTCCTGCATGCAGCTGCCCCTCTCTGCCCGCCTGGTGCCCTCATGAACTTGTCGTGCGTGGTGAGGGTGGAGGGGGGGTAGGAGGGGCGTGGGTTTTCAGATTTCCCCCTATTTCATGAGTGATTAAACCAAATGCGGTACCAAACGGGCTTACCCCACCCACTGGCACCTTGATGCTTCTCTGAGGCCACTCGCCCCCATCTCAGAGTCCGGATGGGAGCTTAATTTATTTTTGTCCTGTTCAGTCAAGCTGATTATCTTCAGTAAGGCCATCGTGAACATTTCCTTGTAAGCTCATTTGAAGGAAATGTTTGCGCATTAAGCATTTTCCCACAGCTGGGAGACAATGTGTGGTCCTTTGCCAGAGATCACATTTACCACCGTCCGCCTTCCTAATGCTGGAAGGTGAGCCTGGAGCCCGGCCAGGCCGGTGCTGCCAAGAGCCCTCCATTGATCACTATCAGGGTGCGTGTGATTAATATCTGACGTGGCCTCGGCCGTGCTTGGCTGGCCCCTCCAGTGTCTCGCTGCTCAGGGTCTGGGGGGCGGCGGCGAGGCTGGCGCACAGGGGACCTCAGGCAGGTGGCCCAAGTGACCGTGCTGTGCTTGGCCAGGGCTGTGTGAACCGGCCGCCCGCTCTCAGCTCTTTGAAGCCCTTCCTATGCCCAGTTCCATGTGCCCGGTGCGGCCTTTTGCATTTCCAGTTTATCCAGATCCACGAAGAACAAACCACACACCATCCAGGCTTGAGATTCTCTGGCCCTGCCTCCTGGGCCTCCGTGGGAAGGTGCCTCGGGGTGATTCTCTGAGCCTATGGGCAGCGGGGGAAGGGTGCATGTCCCAACCTCTTGTTCTCCACCAACTGTCCTGATGAGGACAGGCCACATGGTCCTGGGCTCTTGCTCTTGCCCGCTGAGCATTCTGGGAAGAGGACAACTGTCGTGTCTGGCTACCTGGGGGCCACAGAGATCCCAGTGGGAGAAGCAAGTGTTAGTGTGGGGATTGTCAGTAACCCTAGTTCCTGGGTGGGAGAAGGAGCGTCCATGAATAATCACACAGGGGACACAAGGGTGAGGGGCTGCTGGGCCAGGGGTCTGGGCACGTGGCTGGGGAAGATGGCTGCTATGTCCTGAGACCTCAGTGGCAGTGGTGGGGCTGATGCCCAAGGGAACACGAGCCTCCAGGGCTGCTCTGCGTCCTCAGGGTGCTGTGATCACCAGGTGAGGCCCTTTCGCACGTGAGCTTGGTCTTCAAATGGTCAAGATCCCCGAGTTTTAGGAATTGAAAAGCTTAGAAGCAGGAAGGGGCTACTCAGGATGGAGGCACGAGGCCCCTTGTGGTACAGAAGCCGAGCCCCAGCGTGCCAGAAGTAACTCAGGCTACCCTGCTGGGAGGGGACCTGGTGGCTCCCACAAGAAGAGTTTCTCTGGAGCAGGTGTGGGGATCCCTCCTGGTGAGCCCAGGGCTCGGTGTGCACTGGCAAGAAGGCCCTGCTGACCAGGCATGCGCTGTGTGTCGGCTGAGCATCCTGCAGCCCTGGGGTTCCGCAGTAAAGGCAATAGTGCAGCCCAAACCCCTCCCCGAGGAGGGAGCACCCTGGCCCCTGCTCAGGACTCTTGGGGGATCCCACTCGGCTGACCACACCCACTCCTTCACTTTGGAGAATGCTGCAGCCCCCTTCCCTCCCGCGAGTCATCCTGTCGGGTCTGTCTGGCCTCTACAACCTGTCCCAAGCCTTCCTCTCTTTCCTGCTTGAGTCCCCAGTCTGAGATCCCCACGGGGCAGCAGCAGTTCCTGGACTCACACTGCTTCTCTGGCCCCGCTGTCCAGATGACTTCAGGATATCTTATCCCATTACTGTCACACATCATGCCCCAGGACCTCTGGTCAGGATGTTTGCCATGTGCAGAATGGAGGGAGGGATGCACAGCCTGTCATCCCAGTACCGACCCGGAAAGCAGAAGCAGAGGGTTGAGAGTTCAGGGCCAGGGGAGCTGCAGAATGTGGCTCAGTGGGTAGAGTGCCTGCCTAGCGCACATGAAGTCTGCGTTGGCACCCTAGTATCCCATCAAACCAGGTGTGGTGCACATCTGTTGTCCTAGCACCCTGGAGGTGGAAGCAGGAAGATCATGAATTCAAAGTTATCCTCAGCTACATAGTGAGTTCAAAGTCAGCCTGGACTACATGAGACCCTGTCTCAAAAAACAAAATAGAAAAACCAAAAAACAAAGTGAGTTTGAGGCTAGCTTGGGCTACTTAGTAAGACCCTATTTTATTTTTAAAGGAAAGATGGTTCAGTGATCAGGGCACTTGCCTGCAAAGCCTAATGACCCGAGTTCGATTCTGTAGTACCCATGCAGGGCCAGATGCACAAAATGGTGCTTGCATTTGGAGTTCATTTACAATGGCTGGAGGTCCTGGCACACCCATTCTCTCTGTCTCTCTTCTCTCCATCTCCCTCTGCTTGCAAACAAATGAATTTGAAAAATAAATTAAACAAAAAAGGTGAAGGGAATTCTGTCTATTCCTGAATCCCAGAACTTGTGATCACGACCCCCTCCGGCAGTGTGATGAAGATGTCATGTGTCCCCCGAGCTCACATGTCTCCATTGTGAGGTATTAAGAGATGGAATTTAATTCTACGCTTGGTACTTTGATGAGGCCTTTAGGGAGTGATTAGGATCAAATGAGTCAGTCAGGGTGGAAGCCCCCTGAGTGGATCTTGATGGCTTTATCAGAGGGTGATGGAGCAGACAACATTTGTCCCCATCTCTCTCCATGGCATGCTCTGTGCCACCTAGGGACTCTGCCAGCAAGAAGCCCCTGTCTGGTATAGACTCTCACCCTCCTCTACCAGAAACGTGAGCCAGAATAACTCCGTTTCTTAGAATCACCCAACCTGAGGTATTGTGTTGGCAGCAGCAGAAAACAGATGATACATTCTGGATTAGCCAATGTCAAGAGTCCTGTAAGGGACAAGATGTGGAGAAGAGGAGACTTGAACACAGAGGCTGCCACAAGTCACAGAGCCTCAGCAGCCAACAGGAAGGCCCTTCCCCCACAGCCTCTGGAGGGAACATAGGGTGCAGATGTGTCACCTTTGGCGAGGACACATGTTGTTTGAAGACATCAGGGTGGCATTTGTCACAGCACCTGAAGGGAGCTCATGCGCTTTGGGCCTGACATGCCTTACCATGTGTGGGTGTGCATGCGTGTGCAGGCCAGAAGTGGGTGCTGGACGCCTTCCTCACTTGCTCTCATTGAACCAAGGGAGCATTAGTTTGGCTAGACTATCCAGCCAGCTTGCTCTAGGGATCCACCGGCCTCTGCCTCCAGAGCTCTGGGATTACAGGCATCCACCACATGTCCAGCTTTTCCTGGGTGCTGGGGATCTGAACTTGGGTGCTCATGCTTGCACAGCAAGTGCTTTACTGACTCAGCCACCTTCCTCATTCTTAAACACGTTTCTGGTGTCAGCTGAGACTTCCTAAGTGGGGTCCCCTGATTCCCATTCGAGTGCCCCTCTGGCACCCCATCACAATCCACTTTACGCACTGTGAGGTTACCACTGACTTCTGGTTACTTGCGGGAAGAGGCTGAGCTTGAGCACTACTTCCAGAACTAAGGACAGTGTCACTCTACATACATATCCCTTGTGCTGTCCTGGCCTGGAGAGGCTGGCAGGGACCATGCAGCTTGCTGGGCTCTGTCTCGGGTGAGAACAGGGTCCCTGGGCCAGAGGGTGTGAGCTCAGATGTGGGACATGGAGGGACAGGTGTCCTAGGAGGGAACTGTGTGAGAAATGCTCAGAGGACAAACCCAAGGCCAGAGAGAGGTCTCTGTCCACAAGGCTGAAGGGAGACATACCCCTGTGCTTCCTTGACGGAGGTCCTTGGCCATCAGAGAGAGAAAGCAGCAAAAACCAAATTATTCTACCAAGACAATGAGCTTCTGGGAGGAGAGGCAATCAGTATTTTCCATCCACCCACCCACCTATCCACTTGTCCATCCCTCCATCCCTCCTTCCTTCTCTCCATTCACTCACCCACCTACTCAACATCTTTTCTTTCTTTTCTCAAGGTAGGGTCTCGCTCTAGCCCAGGCTGACTTGGAATTCACTATGGAGTCTCAGACTGTCCTTGAACTCACAGTGACCTCCTACCTCATTGCTGGGATTAAAGACATGCATTACCATGTACAGGAGAGAGAGAGAGAGAGAGAGAGAGAGAGAGAGAGAGAGAGAGAGAGAGAGAGAGAGAGAGAGAGAGAGAGAGAGAACCAGGGTCTCCAGCTGAGCTGCTGCAAATAAACTCCAGATATATGTTTCACTTTGTGCATCTGGCTTTACATGGGTACTGGGGTATCAAACCCAGGTCTTTAGGCTTTGCAAGCAAGTGCCTTAATCACTGAGCCATCTCTCCAGTCCCTCAACATCTGTATTTCTAAAGTCCATTCGTCTATCCATCAAGCTATCCCTCCCTCTATCCAGTATCTGCTCACCCATCCAGCCCTCCTTCCCTTCTCTCCATCCACCCACCTACCTACTCACCTGTATCCAAAATTCATCCACCCATCCATCCAACCCCTTACCCACCAACCAAACTCTCTCCTCCTTCCCTTCCTCTGTCTCTCACGGATAGCCCAGTTCCGTTCTTCACTCTTGTTTTCTCAAAGGTTATGGGGAAAGAAGACCTCAAGGTCAAGATGTGCACTTGCAGCCTTTTGATGCTCAAGCAGTTTTGCTCTGACAAAGTCAGCTGAAGGAACACGTGGGCCTAAGGTGAGGCATTGGGTGCGTTCACACAGCGGAACTCCACGGGCAGGTTTTGCGCGTCTTTCTCTGTCTGCTCATGGTACAGTCTGTTCAGACCTTTGGAACATTCTTCAACTTTGATTGAATGTGGGAAGAATCATTTTTTTGCATTAGCATATAAATGGGCCGAAGTCAGCAGCTCTTACAGACGGCCCTGGTGGTGTCAGGGCGGGACAACGCGAGGATGGACCTATTTAGTCCCACGCGTTTCTTTTGCCTCCAAGGGACAAACACATACTTTCTTAATGTATATAATATATATATGCATACATATCTCCAGGCTCCTTCCCTAGACCTGCAGCTTGGGAAAGGATGTGCGTCCCCTCAGTGACAGTGGCAGCCAGGGATGGCAGGATGCACGGGAAGCCTCCAGCCCTCTGGCTTGCAGCAGGAAGGTCTTCCCACAGCCGACCCCATGAGTCCTTACACAAGTGCAAGGTTACGCAAAGGGGAAAACAGAAACGATCACCACCCTAGTTGTCATGTCTGGCCTGGTTAGGGGCAGAGATTTTACAAATTTTATAGCCCTATTAGTTCCAGGCCTTTTGGATGGGGCTGACCAGTTGATCATTAACTGTTTGCTACGTGTGGCATTCCAAATTCTGGCCTGAGATAGCTCAATCCGGAGTCCTGATTCCGTCTACTCATTGGGCCATGGCTGGGCAGGCCTGTCTTCTCTCAGAGTCTGTGCAAATTCCTCCAGTGCTAGGGGTTTGGTGCTCTGGGGTGGCCCACAAAGCTCCCACAAGGCCTTGGCATAAATGCTTGTAAGTTTGATCTGCTTGGACTCTGAACTCTTGTTGCTTTCTAAGACTATGGCATCACTTTGAGAAGGTACAAACAACTGGATTCCTGCCATCTCTACGGTCTCCCAGCAAGAGAAAGGAGTTGTAGGTCTGGGGAGATGGCTCAGCAGTTAAAGACACTTGCAATACCTGTTGGCCCATTGGGTTCCCCAGTACCCATGTAAAGTGGTGCAGGCATCTGGCAAGAAACAAGTGTGCAAATAAATAAATAAGAATATTTAAGGGGCTGAACGATGGCTCAGCAGTTATAGGTAGTTGATTGCAAAGCCTGCTGGCCTGGGTTCAGTTCCTCAGTACCCAGATGCACGAAGTGGTGCATGTGCATAGAGTTTGCAGAAGAGGGCTTGGCATACTCACACCTCCCTTTCTTGCAAATAAATGAAATTTTATTTTAAAGTTGGAGTGTCCTGTATCTGAGCAACCCTTAGGAGGGGGTATGTGTCCCTGCTGGGCCCCCTCAGGCTTTGCTGGGATTCTGCTCTGTCTTCTGCAGTTACCACTGCTATATGCGTCACTTTCCTCGTAACTGGCCAATACTTGATGAAAAAGCAACTTAAGGAGGGAGAGATTTCTTTTGGCTTAGGGTTTGAGAGGTACTGTCCATCATGGTACTGTTTGAGGGGTACTGTCATCTTGTCACTGTTTGAGGGGTACCATCCATGTGGCAGGAGAGGCATGGCGGCAGGAGCTCTGTGGCAGTGGCAGTATGAGGCCGCTTGCTCACATCTCAGCAGATCAGGAAGCAGAGAGAGATGAAGGCTGGTGCTCAGCCCATGGGATGGTGCTGCCCACCTTCAGGGCAGGTCCTCCCCGCTCAGCTAAGCCTGTCTGGAAACGCTCTCATGGACTTGCCCAGCGGTGTGCTTTCATGGTGGCTCCAAATTCCGTCAAGCTGACAGTAACGATGGAGCATCGCAAGGGTCTTCTGTGTGCTTCAGCTGCAAAAGATTCCTGGCAAAGTAGAGCTGGTGGCTGGATTGAGGCCTTTCAAGTCAGCTTCTTGGACTCCTGAGCCACGGAGGTCGGCTGCCATGGGAGTTGGGATTGTGCATGTGTATGTGCTTGTGTGTATTTTAAAAAATATTTGCAAGGAGAGGGCAGCAGAGAATGAGTGTACTGGGGCCTTATCCAGCCATTGTAAATGAACTCCATATGCACGCACCACTTTGTGCATCTGACTATACTGGGGAATTGAACTAGAGCCGTTAGGCTTTTCAGGCAAGCACTTTAACTGCTGAGCCATTTCTCCAGCCCTGTTTTGTTTTGGTTTTTCAAGGTAGGGCCTCACTGTAGCCCAGGCTGTCCTGGAATTCATAGACCTCACAGTGATGATCCCCCTCCCTCTGCCTTCGGAGTGCTGGGATCACAGATGTGCACTGCCTCTCCTGGCCTGTTTCATTTTTTGAAACAGGATCTCACTGTGATGCCCAAGCTGATCTAGAACTCATGGACTTAAGTGATCCTCCTGCCTAGGCCCTGAATAGTTGGGCCACAATGCCTTACACAGTAGGGTTTTTTTATTTTTTGAGACAGGGTCTCATGTAACCCAGGCTGGCCTTGAACTCACACCTCCTGAGGTGTAGCTGAGGATGATCTTGAACTTCTGATCCTCCTCTTGCCTTTACTTGGCTTATGTGGTGCTGGGGATGAAACCCAGGACTTCAGGAATTTAGGCAATGGAGCTATAGCCCAGCTTAGGCTCTTGCTGTTGCTTTTACCAATTTTTTTTTAAACCAAATTTATCAGGCACCCAGAAACTATTTTTTTTTCTGCAGAATCACAAGGCAATAAAAACATGTTGGGGGAGGGAATTATAATGGTTTATTGTCTATAATTATGGAAGCTATCAATAAAAGTTTTAAAAAAATATGTGGGCCAGGGAGATGGCTCAGTGGTTAAAAGGCTTGCAAAGCCTGATGGACTGGGTTTGATTCCCCAGTACCTACATACAGCTAGTTGTTCAAAGTGGTACATGCATCTGAGTTTGCAGTGACGAGAGGCCCTGGCATGCCCACTCATTTCTCTCTCTCTCTCCTCTCTGAAAACATGTCCCTGTAATGTACAAGTGCCCACCTTGTCCCATTCCTGTCCTGTCGATGACCTCCAAAAGCAAGCTTCCCCAGCCTCCACTTCTAGCCTCTCTCCTTCAAGGCCTCAGTCCTCTCTCAGAGCACAGGCTCCTGGTCAACACTTCTAAATGACAAATTTCGGGCTTTGCGTAGCGTGCAAAAAGCCCTGGGTTCCCTCCCCAAAGGGCACAAGCAGTGGCCCCTGCCTGTGTCCCAAGCACTCCAGAGATAGGTTCAGGAGGATTAGGAGTTTGTGGCTGTCTTCAGCCTCAGCGAGTTCATGGCCACACGTAAGACCCTGTCTCTGGGCTCAGAACCTCCTGTGGCTTTACTAGATATCATTTAAAGGGCTCTGCCCGGCACCCTCCTCTCCCTCTTCCTGGGTCCAGGTAGCTGAAAGCATCTTGCAGCAGCCTCACAGCCTTGCACCCCTTACCTGTTGGGAAAGCCCACTCTACGGCACCCCTCCCTCAGCTCTCCCCACACTTATGCTGTAGCCCTGGGCTTCCAGTCTCCTCCTGTGTGGCATCTTGTCTGCCATGTCCAGTGGGGCTCCTGATGACTCACGCACACGGAAGGACCAGAATCAGCTCAGAGCCTTGTCCAGGAGGGACGGATGGATGAACACACGTGTGGGCAGGAAGGTTGTGCTGGAACCTGCCTGGTCTGACAGCTGGGCTGACGGGGCAGGTGAGGGAACACGTGGATTCGAGCCCACCCTAGGAGTTGTGCACACTTTTTCTCTCTCAAGGGAACAGGCAGTGTGAGAGACCATCTAGGTGACTAGGAACCCATGGCTTGCCCTTAACCTGAAAACCCCTCATGGATGGGTTCTGAATATTGTGGGGGGTCAAGTCCATGGGTGGGGAGATGGTCCTTGGCTGTCTGCTTCAGGATGACCCGAGGAAAGAAGGGACCCTGGGGTGTTGGGTGTCAGAGGGGATAGCCTCGGGGGTCCTCATGCAGGCCAAGCAGGGCCTGCATTCAAGTCCAGCTTCCTCTCTTGTTAGCGGTCTAGGACCAGGCCTGAGCTCTGTCTCCACTTGTCCCAGGGACCTCCACACTCTTGGGAGTCTCAGGAGATGCAGAGCCTCCTGCAGCTACTGTTTGGCTCATGACCTCGGGCCTCTCTAACCAAAAACTAGTCAAGAATGTCTAGAATTCTGGTGCCAACATAGACAGACCGAACATGATAAGGTGATTCCTCTTCTTCTACACTAAACTGAGATCTGGAAAGAAAATGCCAGGAAAAAAGTCTCATATCTGAAGGGTGGGTTTCCTGTAGTGAGAGAAGCTGTCCTTTACCCGGTCTGTGAAGGAGGAAGTTGTGACCAGCCTCACTTATAGTGACAAACCCCGTGGCCCATTGCCTCTCATTTAAGAAAACCACCTGTTCATGGAGCTGAGCTCAATGCTTCTGGGTTCTAACCAGGGTCTACCAGACACCCCAGTTTGTCCAAAGGTCCCAGCTGACACCTGTCACTCTGCTGTTATCACCAACACCCCCAAAGCAGAAGCTCTGAAGCCCTGATTTGGGTGATATGGCTCTCCAGGTCAGCTCCGACAAGCCCAGTAGGACATCCTTGCTCGGTGGCCGAGCACACCAAGGCTCAAGGAAGGACATGGACTTGCCCAAGGTCACCAGAGAGAGGGCTGCTCAGCTTCCAGGACTTGAAGTCTCAGAGGCAGGAATGTGAACCATTAACACCCTCACATCCTGTAAAAAGGGGCATCTCAGAGGTACGTGTGGGTTTATAGGGTGCCGTGGGAAGGTGGGGCCGGGGTCCCTGTGGAGGCCTGACCTTCCCAGGACCCCTTGCTAGTGGCCAGTGGCCAGGGTCCTGGGAGGAATTCTGCCGAGAGAGAGCTTTTTCCCCTTCAAGGAATCAAAAGCACACGTTCACATTCCTCTGAGGCACAGGTGTGTCCGAGGGAGGGTGGCGGGGCCCCGGGCACGTGATCGCCCTCAAAGCTACTGGCAACAACTCCAGCCAGGCATTTGCAATGGACAGTAGTGCCAGGAGAGGGATGGCGGCCTTTCACCAGCTTGGCACCTCTGCCTCCCTCAGGGAGGGCCGGCCTGCTCTGCACTGACTGGGTGCTGCAGCCCGAAGGGCACTGGGAGCCTCCTGGAGCCCACTAGGGTGCTGGGGTAGGAAGTGGGTGAGGAGTTTCTAAGAACCATCACAGTCAGGAGGTAGGAATTCA
Source organism: Zapus hudsonius (assembly GCA_004024765.1). Taxonomy (NCBI): domain Eukaryota; kingdom Metazoa; phylum Chordata; class Mammalia; order Rodentia; family Dipodidae; genus Zapus; species Zapus hudsonius. Next base: position 16,994 of record PVHP010016557.1, read on the forward strand.
AACTTACCATTTTCATTTTCGCTTTTTTTTTTTTGAGGTAGGGCCTCATGTAGCCCAGGCTAGCTTCAGACTCCCTATGTAGCTGAGAATGACCTTGAACTTCTGATCCTCCCACCTCTACCTCTCAAGTGCTGGGATTACAGGCATGAACAACCATGTCCAGTTCATGTGATGCTGCGGAATGAAACCAAGGCTTCATGAATACTAGGCTAGCACGATTCAAACCGAGCCACCTTTTGAGAACGGGTCCTATGTAGTCCAGGCTGGCTTTGAGCTTGAAATGAAGAAGCTGAGTATGACCTTGAACTCCTGATCCTCTTGCCTCTACTTCTGGAGTTCTAGGATGACAGATGGGGACCACCAGCCAGCTTCCAAATGCCTTTCAGTAGCTCCCGCTGCTTCGTCTGGAGAGGGGCTTTCCAGTATGTGGGGCCCTCCCTGTTTCTCTAGAGTTAACTGCTCATGTATCCCTCAGGGCGGCCTGAGGCTGTGGGAAGTGGGCTGTGCCCCCCACCCCCCATGCCCCTCAGGTTCCACCAGTGAAGCTGGCCACAGGCCTTGTAGACCTGCCCAAGTGTTTTGTTCTTTAGTTATTATTAAGAAAATGAGCTGGCATATAGAAGTTGGGCTGTATGAGTCCCCTGTGGTTGTTGTAAGAAGCCACCAGAAACTCGGTGACTTAAGTCAAATGGCAGAACTTGATTCTCTTAGTCCTGGAGGCCAGGGGTCCCAATGCTGATCCTGCCTTTCTCGTCCAGCCTCTCGGTCTCCAGGAGTCCCCTGGCTTGTGGCCTCCTCACTCTAATCTCTGCCTTGTCTTCACCTGGCCCCTTCTCTTTTGGAGGGCCTTGGATTCATGGACCTCCATCCTGGCCTCAACCTCATGATTTGGGTGGTCTCTCAGGTCCCCCCTGGGTGGTGGAGGGGCATGGAAAGGCTCTCCATGGGTGTCTTGGTCCAGACAGGCATGGTCCTATCAGTGTCTGCCTCTGGCATTGTCCAGGAAATAGGATGGACACTTGCAGAGCTTTCTTCAGCTTTCTCATGACCTGAGCAAGTGGGCTGTACTGGACCCCAAGCTGGGCTTAGACACAGTGGGAAGGGTTCTTGCCTCAGGTCCTCTGTGGCACTGGGTGGGGGGAGTGCCAGGTAAGCGTGACACACAACGGCTGCCCCCATGCTGCTACAGCGGCAGGTAGCAGGGTGGGTTAGGATGATATACTGAGGTCCCAGGATGCCAGGGCATCCCTGGCCCAAGGTGCCATCCTCACTGGGTCTGAGGATGAGCTGCAAGTTCCACTTATAGCCCAGAGGGGGGCGATGGTGAGGCCACTCAGCCTCCTTGCTCCTACCCCACCCCCAGTTGAGAGAATCTCAAAGCCAGGTCTGGTAGGACTGCCACACTTTCTTGTGGGCATTGGGGCAAGGCTGGGGGCAGGAACTTGCTGACAGAGGGTGGGAGGAGGCTGGCAGGATGCTGGTTTCCATGCCCCATTCCCTTTCTGTTGGACACAGAGATCCCAAGTGGACTTACCCAGTTAAGAGATCACCCATCACAGTCTCAAGCTCATTAAGTGTCTCAGCTAGCTTTTGCTTCATAACAAACTGCCCCAAAGCTTTGTGGCTGAAAACAAGGGCTTTCCATGTCTTCTCTTTGTGCACTGGCCTTGCGGATCCAGAGTTCCTCTGGCTGTGGTGACCGAGGATGGCCTGTCTCCCATGTTGGGGATCTGCTGGGGTGGCTGATGCTCTCCCATCCCAAGAGACCAGCCTGGGCTCTCTCACATGGTGGTAGAGGAACTTGACTTCAGGCAAACAGTTGGAATGTGCCAAAGTGGGTCCTCTGGCTTGCTTCCTGTTTGCTCCAGCCACAGCTCAAGCAAGGGCGGGGCACCTGATGAGTCAAAGTGTCACGCAGTCCTTGAAACATGATCCAATGAGGGGTCACCTCAGGAGCTTAGTTCTTCCTCAGGAGATCCAGGCGGAGTGAGCCTTCCAGGAAGCTTTCCCGAAGGGAGTGGATGGTGTTGTCTCCACTCAGTTGCTTGGGATGTGGACGTGATGGCTTGAGTTCTTGCAAACGTCTTAAATTAGGAGGAGAGCCACACCCTTGGGGTGTCCAGTCAGTAAGTTAGAAAGAAGCTGGGATTCTGCTGAGTTCTTGGACTTCCTGTCACTGGACTTGATTTGCATGATGGGGAAGTTACACGTGGTCAAATTCCATACTTGGAAAAGAGTCCTGTCTCAAGAACATGAAGATTTGGGTGGTCTCTCGGGTCCCCCGTGGGTGGTGGAGGGCTGATACAAGGGTCCTTCTCTGGGCATGGAAGGATTCATCGTGGGTGTCTTGGGCTACACAATCTGGGGTTCCTTGAGGCTGCGATGCTGGGGGAGGGTGGCAGCCAGGGGCCATGCTGGGCACCGAAGGTTGCCACAGACCTCGACAGAAGCCCCAGATGAAGAACCCAAGGGATTTGGTGAGTTGTATGAGGTTGTGCCACCCAGCTGTAGAGGGGAGGCCTGAGCCCACAGGGAAGGCCAAAAACCTGGATGTAGGCTTTTGTGTGCCATGGAGCCCGCTCTGGAACTTCTCCTTAATGCTGGGCACTGATCATATCACACTGGGGACATGACATGGACAGATTCCTGTGAGAGACTTGATAGAAGAGGCTCCCAAGATCCCTCAGGAGGGGCTGGCTGAGTGGGCAAGTGTGAGGACCTGAGTTTGGTTCCCAGAATCCACATCAAGGCTGGGCATGGTGGTGTGTGCCTGTATTCCAGCACTGGGGAGGTGGAGACAGGAGGCTCCCTGGGACTCTCTGGCCAGCCAGTCTAGCTGAATTGGTGAGTTTCTGGCCATGAGAGACCATGTCTCAATAAAGGTCCATGGCATTCCTGAGGATGACCCAGAGGTTGTCCTCTGTCTTCCACATACATGTACACACACCCCATGATCTTTCCAAGAGCCCCAAACCTCGGGGGGTATGACCTCAGCCCCAGGCACCCCTCCCACCCTGGGAGGGTCTGGAGTCTACTGTGGGACTAGCTTGTCCCCAGGAATGGCCCCAAATTGGCTCTATGTCTTTCAGCGGGGCACCTCATCTCTGCTTCTTTCTCTGTGTCCGAAGCCCTTCAGGCCTCAGTTCCCCCATCTGTGCCATAGGGGTGCTGACCTCCATCTCCCGGGCTGATGTGAGGCCATGGGGTACCCCACCTTCAGAGTGTCATGTGGGGCTCCAGCCTTAGCACCTCTGGGTGGGTCATGAGGAGATGGTCCTGGACAGTCTCTGTCTTTTTCTAGGTCCTGCCAATGGCCGTGGCTGGCAGGGTTGAGTCCAAACAGGCCGAGTGCACAGGTCACGGTCATGTGGTGGCTGGGAGGGCAGCTCAGAGTCCAGCTATGTGCCCAAGCCCCTCCAGTGCAGAAGGCTCAGGTCAAGTGGTCATGTGCTCCCGCCCACGAGGTCCCGGGCACACAGAGGGCAGGGTGGGAGGAGGATGGGGCCAGGACCTGCGGCCAGCCCAGCAGCTCTGTGGCCAGTGCCTCTGATGGCTACATGGCCGTCTTGGGGTTCTGTCTGGCTGGTGGAGGTGCTGGCAGGTGTCCCTTTGGTGGTAGTGCCATGATGGGGAAGGACTCTTTCTCTCACGTTCCGTGATGGTTTCCTGTGGCACCATCACAAAGCTCCACACACCAGATTGCTGCGGTGGCTGGAGGTCCCAGATGGAGGTGCTGTGGGACCCACTCCTCCTGAGGCCTCTCTCCTTGGCGTGTAGACAGTGCCCTTACATGATTGTCCCCTGTGTGTCTCTGTCCTTACAAGGACCCATCACAGTAGATTAGAGTCCCACTCTAGGGCTGGAGAGATAGCTTAGGTGATAAATTGCTTGCTTTGCAAGCATGAAGACCTGAGTTCAATCCCCAGTACTCACATAAGAAAAACAACAACATATAAAACATTAAAAATATATAAAACATTCTTTCAAAAGCCAGGCATAGTGGCACTTGGGAGGCTGAGGTAAGAGGACAGCTGTGAGTTCAAAGCCAGTTTGGGCTACAGAGTGAGTTCCAGATCAGCCTAGGCTAGAGTGAGACCCTGCATTGGAAAAACAAAACAAAAGTTCCACTCTAATCTTCATTTCTGAGAGTCTCACTTGGTATCCCAGGCTGGCATTGAACTCAAGATCCTCCTACCTCCGCCTCCCGATGCTGGAAATTACAGACATGGGCCACCATGCCCAGCTTCTACTTAAACTTCGTTCTACCACACATGTCCTGTCACATTGGAAGCACCAGAGGTTAAGACTTCAGTGTAAGAATCTGGGGGACACCTTCCAGCTGCTATTGTGCCTGGGGGGGAAAGTGAGGGGTATGCAAAGGGATACCCTGGCTGTCCTAACTAGCTGGACAGAGGCGGTTTGTGTCCTCCTGGGGTGTGGGTCCCACTGGGGGGAATTGGAGGGCTCTAGAAAACATCCTGGGGGGAATCCTGGGGGAGTCTCAGATTCCCCCTCACAGACCTTTATTCTCCCTGGCACACTGGTCACCAGTCAGTCCTTCTGGTCCTTGTCAGGGGCATCCACGGAGTGGGCGTCACTTGCAGAATTGGACCAGCACCTGCTCACAGGCTGGCCAGATGTGGAGTAGCCTGTAGGGCCCTTGGGAGCCTGCTTCATTTGCTGGCTCAGTGGGACACTCAGAACACCTTGACTTCCCTTTGCCTCAGTTTTCCCATCTGTTAAGAGTCACCATGGACCTCAGGGAGGTTGGAGACACATCTCAGGACAGGGCCCACCCTCAGGGAGTGATGTCAGCTTGTGAGTGGACATGAGGTGGGTCCAACCCTGTGCATGTGTCCTCCATCTCCATGACTGCATGTTCGTGTCATAGTCCTGTCACATAGGAAGCACTAGGGGGTTGGACTTTAGTGTAAGAATCTGGGGGACCCTCATTTGACCCAGGTTGCTCTGGGTGGGTAGAAGGTCCTGCTATTCCCAGTGCTGAGCTGGTAGGGACCCCAAAGCCTGGGCTGGTGAAACACTGACCCAAGGCCATGTCTCTGGGAGGTCAGGCACTTGGTGGGTCACTGGACCCCACCTCTCACTGGACAAGGCAGCCCTCACCCATCTCCTTACCATGCCCATCTTGAACCCAGCCAACCTCCTACGATGTGACCACCCCTGCCTTAGACCAGCATCTCTCCCAAGGCCAGTGACCTGTCCTCACTCATACAGCCAACAGTGGCCCTCCTCTCCTTTGGAGGAGACCAAAATAGAGGGGTCCTGGTGGCTCTCAACCAGGATTCTATGGCCTCGGGTCAAGAGCAATGTGAACCTGAGGGCTCAGCTCAGTCCTGCACGGTTGAAGGTGGTGGGGTGTGTTGGGGTGGATACAGAAAGCTGTGAGCTTGGCAGTGTGAGTAGGGATTCCCCAGGAAGACTGGAGATGCAGTTTCTTGATAACAAGCAGGTAAGGGGTGATCCTGGGGTGCTGGCCAGTGTGTGCTCCTTGAGAGCCTGGGGGTGGATCCCTAGGAGGCCCACCTGAGAGTGGCCATTCCTTCTGGCTATTGCTGGTGGCTTTATAGTCTCATCTCTGGACCCCCAAAGCCCTTTTATGTAGTGTATGCTGTTCTTATCCCCCAAATCCTCCCTCTTCCCTTTCCTTCCCCCTTCCTTTCTTTTCCTCCTCCCTTTCTTCTGTTCTTCTCAGAACTATGGCAATCATTTTGCCTCTGCTTCCTGAGTGCTGGGATGACAAGCATGTGACATCATACCAAGCTTGCTTATTTATTTATTTACTTATTTGGGGCAGGATTTGAGGCAGAGTCTCACTCTAGCCCAGGGTGACCTGGAACTTATTATGTAGCCCAGGCTAGCCTCAAACTCATGGCGATGTCGGGCGTGGTGGCACACGCCTTTAATCCCAGAGCTCGGGAGGCAGAGGTAGGAGGATTGCTGTGAGTTCAAGGCCACCCTGAGACTACATAGTGAATTCCAGGTCAGCCTGGACTAGAGCGAGACCCTACCTTGAAAAACAAAAAACAACCCCCCCCAAAAAAAAACAACTCAGTGAGGATTAAATGTGTGTGCCACCATGCCCAGCTTGCTGTTTTCTTTTTGGTGTGTGTGTGTTCATGTGTGTGAGTGAAGGTGCGTGTTCCACCACACACATGCAGACGTCAGAGGACAACTTTGGGTGTGGTCCTCACCTTTCACCTTGTTTGAGGGCCTCTTGTTTGCAGCTGTGTCCACCAGCTGGCTGTCCAGTGAGCTTCTGGCACATTCTCCTGCTCCTGACTCCCTCTTCACCCTACAACCGGGGATCCAGCAACCAGAACACATAAGTTTATGGGGGACACCTGAATCAAACCACCACATTCTGCCCCAGCCTCCCTAAACTGATAACCATATGAGATGTAAAATGCAATGCATTCAGTCCTTATAGTTTTTACCAATCTCAGTGGTGTTGAAACAGCCCATAGTCCAAGGTCTTTTAACTGAGATGTAATACCCCTCAAAAAACCCAAAACAAAAAATTCCATAATGACACAGAATAAACATTCACACCACCAAAGATGGCATTGGGCATACAAAGAACGATGGAACCAATACAATATTTAAAACAACAGGGAAAATATAAACTTCTGTAGCTCCAAGTCTGACAGCTATAACCAGTGACAAGTCTCAAAGTCCAATAATTCTAACCAGTGACAGGTCCCTGGAGTTCGAATTCCACCTCTCCAGCTTAGCTGCTCACAGCCCCAGGTGTATTCCATCCTACGCTGGCTACTTCACACTGCCCATGGCCATTTCCAAAAAGACAAAACCATTTTGTACATCCAATGACCCATTTCCCTGAATTTGTTATACTTCATAGTACCAGGTGGGCTACCAACTTGTTAATCCAGAGGGAAATGAAGTTGACTTTGAGGAGCAGGAAACTTCCTTCAGCATTCAGACCCCATACTTCAAAAGAATCTGCATTCTTCCTGCTGTCCCAATGCAGATCACCTGACCCTATCTCAATGATTGTAATCTCTCAAACAATTGCAGCTGAATGGGCAGCAATTTTGGCCCAAAGATTTTTTTCCTTCTGTGCCATCTCCATCTGTTCACATCAGTCCATTTTTATGTAAAGCAATCCTGCACAAGTTCTCAGGCAGAACACAGCAAGCCTCTCAGGCAAACTGCTGCTGGTACAGTCCAGACAAAGTTCTTTCTCACCCTTGTAAGCCAAACCTCACAGTCCAGAGTCCTCACTGCATTCAGGTCTTTCAACTCTCACCAGAATGGTCCATCAAGCTGAACTCACAGCAGTGCAAGGCGTCTTTAAACCCGAGGTTTCAAGTCCTCCACATTCCTCCTCCAAATCAGTTCCAGAAGGCCAAAGCCACAGAATCGGATCCCAACAGCAATTACTGCATCTTTTGGTACCAGTTTTACTATTGCAGTTAGCTTTCTCCTTGCTGCGACAAACATACAACCAGAACTAGCTTATGGAGGAAAGCGTTTATTTTGGCTTATGGACTCTAAGGCAAACTCCATGATGGCAGGGAAAATGACGGCATGAGCAGAGGGTGGACATCACCTCCTTGCCAACATTAGGTGGACAACAGCAACAGGAGAGTGTGCCAAACACTGGCAAGGGAAAAGCTGGCTATAACCCTCATAAACCTGTCCCCAACAACATACCTCCAAGGTTCCAAAATTGCCATCAGCTAGGATCAAGCATAAGAACACACAAGTTTATGGGGGACACCTGAATCAAACCACTACATCTGCCAGGCCATCTCATCGGCCCACACAGAGGTCTTCCAATGACAGCAACCCTTGGTGGGTGACCCATTTCATAGCCCTATGGTGGGCCTTCATGCAGGTTTCATGATTATGGGCACCTTTGTTCATTATCCCGATGGAAGGGTGAGCCTTTGCCTCTCTGTCCAAATGAAGATCGCCACGGGGTAGCTACTGGAGGGTGAACCTGGAGTTCAGACTATCTGCAGCAAATACGGTCATCCATGCTCTCTGTTGCTTGTCCCCATGCTACATATAAGGAGACAGAGGCTCAGGGATGTGAGGGGCTTGCGCAGAATGGGGCTCAAACCTCAGCCCTTGCTCTGGAATTGTAGGTGTGCATTCTGCCTGCCCAGACTCCCAAGGGAGCATCTTCTGTGGTTGCTGGCCCCTTCATCCCCCGACCAACTCTCTTTGCAGATCAGAGATGTCCCCTGAAGCTTCCTCTCCCAGATGACCCCTGGTCGATGAGGCCCAACTTATGTCCCCTGGTCCCCATGTCTGCTGAGGCTGCTGGCTGGCACAGAGTGGTAGGGTCAGCACGAGTGAGCAGAGCTGCTGCGTGGGAGAGCCCTGCGTGGACCACACACAGTGGGTACTTTGGCTATTACTCCATGCACTCTGGGAGGCGGGAACTGAACCTTTCTGTTTTCCAGGGCAGTGCATTTGAGCAGCCAGTCCAGGCCTGTGGAGCCCTGTTTAAATATACAAAGGTCAGTTTACCTATGGGGACAGCCATGCTGGCTGGTGCTTGCCTGACAGAGCACTGTAAGAGGAGTCCCTGCTGACCTGGCCGAATGCCTGTCTCTCCAGGCTTCAAACAGTGGTCCAGGCTGACAGTGGACTAGGCTCCAGAAACCAAGGCCTTGTTTGCTGTTCACCAGAGGGTTTCACCTTATCCTGTGCAGGCAGGCAGGCTGGTGGCCCTGCGGAGGGCCTCCTCCCTGCCTGCCTGGGCTGACTCACCACTTTGCAATGCATCCAGTGAACATTCCAGAACTCCCGCCCTACAGCGGCTCTCTCTGGGGGTGGACCACAGGGCAGCTTACTGTCCCAGACCAGGAGGAATTTGGCTTCCGTACACTTAGCTTATCCTTCACCTACATCTCCTGGTGGCTATGGCCTGCTTAGGCCCTGGACCTCAGTAAGGCTGGGGTGTCTCTGGGTCTCCTGGGGTGTCTTGGGAGCTCTCTTAACCAGAATGCCAAAGTCATTCCTGCCTTGCCTTTCTGGCTCAGCGACCTTGGGCAAATCGAGTGTGCTCCCGGTGAGAGTGGACATCAATGCCAGGGCCCATGCCAAGTGACATTGTCCAGCATCCTGTGAACAGGCTGCTCTGACCTCAGCTTAGCTGTGAATGGGACAGAGCTGCTTCCTTTCTTTTCCCCCACCAGTGAGGAACCCCTAAAGCTCGCTGCAGCCCTGGAGGTCACTCCTCACACTGGCTTTGTGAATCCCGCCATAGTCCCGCTTCTTGTGTGAGGCCACATAGCCATGAGGGTGGCTGGTACCTGGTCCTTCTGTGAGTCTTGGGCCGAGGGTTCCCACCCACTGCTGTACCTCAATGATAAGCACTGCTTGGTGCATGCCAGACACCCCAAATCCTCTGCTGGGGAGTTCCAGGCCTTTACCCACTCCTGCCTTACTTTCTGCACTGGGCCTGCTCATCTGTCTCCCTGCCACTGACTTTCTCTTTTTCTTGGCTCCTCGGCCTGGCCTCTCCTCTCTTCCTGGGGAGGTGAGGCTGGAAGGGGTTCACCCTTTGGGGCTGTGGGTTTTAGGGACCAATGAAGACACATCCATCTGGAAACAAGGAGAGAGCCCAGGATGCTGGAGGGGAGAAAGTGGACACTCTTCATGGGGACCATTTGGGCAGAGGTAGGAAGATGAAGGTCTATGACTGTCTTGCTATTTGGCCTGGGGTGTCTCTTTATGGGGGAGAGAGAGAGAGAGAGAGAGAGAGAGAGAGAGAGAGAGAGAGAGAGAGAGAGAGAGAGAGAGAGAGAGAAAGAAATACATGAAGCATGAAGTCCACCTTGCAGGTTGGGGACAATGCTGAGTGTGTCATGATACTGGTGATGCCGGTGAGAACCCTGCGATTGCTCAATAAAATAATTAAAAAATTTTGTGTGTATATGTGTGGTGTGTGCCTGCATGTTGGTGCACACATGTGTGTGCATATGTGTGCATGTACATGTGTGTGGAGGCTTGAGGGTCTTTCTCAGTTTCTGTCCACCGAATTCATAGAGACAGGGTCTCTGTCTGAACGTGGAACTCACTGATTTGATCAGTGAGCCCCGAAGATCCTCCTGTCTTCATTTTCCCAGCTCTGGGATTACAGGTATGCAGTACCATGGCGTCCTTTTAAAAAGACCCATGCTGGGGATGTGAACTTGGGTCTGCATGCTTCTGGGGCAAGCACTTGACCCACCGAGCTCTCTTCCCGGCCCTCAATAGGATCGTCTGACTGTGATTTTTTACAATAAGCGTGTGTCCTGGACAGGATGGGACCAGCAGGGCTCTGGACTGGGTGTGGCCACAGCAGCTGGAGGCTTCCCCATGGCCTGTGCCTTTGGGAGCCTAGGGGTCCTGGGGTTCCTTTGAGAGCCACACCCCATGGAAACCCAAGGCAAAACACTTCAGGGAATTCTGAGTTTTTCAGTAGACATCTTAGAAAGAAGAGGAAGCAGATGAAATGAATTCTAATCCCATTTCCTTCAGCCCGGTCTAGTCAAGGTGGGTCAGCCTGCAGCCCGAGAGCAAGGTCAGCCTTGTTCTAATCCACACACTGGGTCACGTGATTTGACACACGCATCCTGCTTTCACATGGAGCTGCAGACTCAACATATGACTGAGACAGTAAGCTTAATGACAATGAAATACATTCTATTTATTTTTGAGATAGGGTCTTATTGTGTAGTAAAGGTTGGCTTCATATCTGTGATCCTCCTGCATCAGCTTCCCCATGGCTGGGATTGCAGATATGTGTGAGCCACCATGCCTGGCTTCGAAGTATGCTTTATTTATTTATTTATTTATTTATTTATTGAGACAGGGTCTTATGTGATCTAGCTGGCCTCTAATTTGTTATATAGCTGAAGATGACCTTGAACTTCTGATTGTACTGCCTCTACTTCCTAACTTTTGGGCACACAGTTGTGCTGCACCACTATGCCCAGCTTTTATATATATATTGTGTGTGTGTGTGTGTGGAGTATGTGTAATGAGGTGTGTGGTATGTGGGCAGTGTATGCACCTGTGTGTGCAGGTGTGAGGAGGAGAACATTGGCTATCCTTTTCTCTTTGCTCATCTGCCTGTTTCCTTGAGATCGACTTTCTCACTAAACCTAGAGCTGCTGTTTCTTCACCAACAAGTCCTGAATTACAAATGTGAGTGACCATGCCAGCTGTTTACATGGGTATTGGGGAGCCAAGCCTGGGTGGTCTCTGGCCCTCTCAGGCCCTTGTGCTTGTACAGCTCTTAACCACAGCTCTTCCCAGCCCCTGAAATATATTTTAATTAATTTTTTTAAATTTTTTTGAGATGTGTCTTATGTAGCCCAGGCCTAGACTGACATCCAATTTACTATGTAGCAGAGAATGACTTTGAACTTGTGATCTTTCTGCCTCCATGCTTGGCTTGGAAATCTATTTTCAAATCTCTATTTCTTGGCATCACCAGCCACATGCTGAATATTCTGTGGCCGCATATGCTGGGCACTACCCTCTGGATGGTACTGTCTGGATAGCAGGTTCTCTTCTCCTGTCTGTTGGCATTCATCTGACCCCTTCCCCGCTGGCTGCGATGCTCTCTGGAGGGGCTCACTCCCATACCACATGAGGCCCAGCCGCCCAGGCAGTGCTTGGCATACAGGTGACGCTCTATAATGTCTCAGTGCATGAACAAAGCAGGTACTGGTTGGTTTGGGGAGAGCCTCTTGGCACAGCCTTTGATCTGCCCAGGGCCCCCAGCTCAGGCCCCTGAGCTCCTATGGTTCTGGAAACAGCACCGAAAGTCTGTGACCCTGTGTTCACCTTGGGGACAGAAGGGCTAAGGCCCAGAGGGACAGCCATCCGGTTGAAGAGTTACCAGTGGCCCTACCTATGGTTTCTCTGCTTCTAAGAGCGCCAGGGCCATGGGTCCCCTCCAGAGCCAAGCCCCAGCTCTAACCTTGGCTCTTCGTCTTTCTGGCTCCAGCTTCAGTTTCCCCAACTGTACTGTGAGTGATAGGATTCTCTGGAAACCAAGCTCCCTCCAGGGCTGAGACTTTCTGTATCTCCTTAAAAAAAAATTATGGGCTTGGTGGCACATGACTTTAATTCCAGCACTCTGGAGACAGAGGTAGGAGGATCATCGTGAGTTCAAGGCCACCCTGAGACCACATAGTGAATTTCAAGTCAGCCTGGGCTAGAACAAAACTCTACCTCAAAAAAAAAAAACCAACTTTTTTTAATGTGTGTGTTTGTATGTATATAGGCATGTGTGTGTGCAAGTGTGTGTGCACATGTGTGCATGTATGTGTGGAGGCCACAGGTAAATGCCAGGCGTATTCCTCGATCACTTGCTACCTTATTTATTGAGAACTCATAGCTGGTCAATCCAGCACATCTAGTTAGCCAGCTTGTCCCGGCGTGTGTGTGTGTGTGTGTGTGTGGGGGGGGGGTCCTTCTGTCTTTGCTTCCTGAGCACCAGGGTTACGGGTAGGGTGTCATTTACACAGGTGCTGGGACTCGAACTCTGTACATGCTGGCATGGCTTTTCCCTAGCCCCTTTTTTTTTGAGACAGGGTCTCACTGAAGCTCAGGCTGGCTGGTAACTTGAGGAGATCCTCCTGCCTCAGTCTCCCAAGTGCTGGAAGGAGAGGCATGTATTCCATTTCAGGGTCTACATGTACACATGAAGTGATTGATTTTGCTTTGCCATGGGGCTGAGGGAGGGTAAAATCGGCTGAGCAAACGGCCCAGCCAAGGAGAGCAGAGGAGAAGAGACGGAGCGAGAGGCCTGTTTGGCTTCCCAGAGACCGGGCAGGAAGCCCACTGCGGCCATCAGGACTCTGGGAAAAGCCCGCTCTGTGTCTTGGCCCTCTGGCCTGGCAGCTGGTGGGGACTGGCTGCCTGCGGTCCCTCAGCTGGCACAGTGAAGGCCAGTGGCTGGGTGGGTAGGGTGTGCCGAGGGGTGGCATCCATCACTGCCAGCAGCCCTGGCGGGGCTTGCCAAGTGGTGGTGGAACTGGGCCCAGGTGCCAAGGTGCTGGGTAACTGGATTGCTATGTGGAAAATGACAGCCGTGTCAAGAGAGTCAAACCTCCGCCTTCATATCTGGACTCTGGAGCCAGGCGGGTGGCAGCCGGAGCCGGGCTGTTTGTGCAGGGCGGCCTGTGGGAAGGTGCCCTGGGACGGGACAGATTACGGCCAAGGGTATTACCCGCTGGGCACAGGGACAAGGGAGAGGCCAACAACCAACAACAGAAGGCGCAGCCGCTGGCCCTCCCTAGCTGCTGAGCCAGGGAGAATGGCCCCGGGCTCAGAGGCACAGAGGGCATGGCCAGTGCCTGGCACATGATCGATGGGGTGGTGTTTCTAGGACACACGGCCCCAGGGCCCAAGGGCCCAAGGTATGTGAGGGGAGCACCATGACATTTTCATTGCTTTTAAAATCAGAAGACTTGAACAATACGTATGTAACTCAGTTTTTAGAGAATTCGCCTGGCATGCGTGAAGACCTGGGTTTGGTTCCAAACACTACATAAGTGTTGTTGGTACATGCCTGCAATCCCAGCACTTTGGGAAGTAGAGGCAGGAGGAGCTGAAGTTTGAGGTTATCCTCAGGCTGCATAGTGAGTTTTTAAAGCTAGCCTGGGCTACATTAGACTTTGTCTCAAAAATCCAGTAGGTGGTAGAACTATTCATACATTTATATAGGATTCAACAATCTCACCACCAAGTTCACCTCTGCCCAGAATCTCAAAATACACCTTGTTTGGAAATAGGGTCTTGGCATTCAGTCACACCGAGGTCACTGAACAGTAGGGCGGGCTCTGACGCAATGGCACTGTCCTTATAAGACACGGCTTAGAGACAGGCACGGCTGTGAATGTCATGTGACATTGTAGTGATATGGCTCCAAGCCAACGAGGCCCAGCAACCCCCCCTCTTGCTGGAGGAGGCAGGAAGGACTCTGTGTGGAGCCATCCCACACCTTGAACTTGGACCTGTGAGCCCCAGCACTGTGAAACGGGACAGCTACCTGACATGAAGGAAGGAATTGTTAGAATATGTAGCTTCGTTATTGTGAAAGGAGGACCCGTGAGCTCAGCATGTCTCGGGTTCACAAAGTCTTCCTGCTAGGTGGTCAGCCTGCTGTTCTTCTGAGAGCTCAGTCCCTGGACCACCAACTGGGCATCGGAAGGAGCCAGGGTCACCTGAGCATAGGGACCTCAGCACCAGGCAGGGGTAAAGGTGAGGGCAAGAGTGGAGCTCCAGTCTCTGTAATCCTAGCACTTGGGAGGCCGAGGCAGGAGGATTGCCACAAGTTCAAAACAAGTCTGGCCTACGTAGTAATTCCAGGCCAGCTTGGGCTAAAAAGCGAGACTTTGTCTCAAAAAACAGGAAAAAAACAAATCATCTTTGTCCCAGTTCTGGCCCTGCTGTTTCCTGGCTGTGTGACCTTGAGAAAAGCCGTGACCTTCACAAACCTGTTAACTCAGGCTTCTGCTTCTCAGGGTGCAGTGGGGGAGTGGAGAGAAAGTGCTGTGTCAGCAAAGTGGACTTTGTGGCGTTGGCCTGGGACTCAGAGCTGACCATCCCTGTGGGTCAAAGCAAGGGGACCAGGGACATCGTAGCAAGGACATTCCTGCCTTCTGCAGTTTTCCATCCAGGTTTCAAAAGAGCTGAGCCCTTCCTCCATCAGTGGGGGTCTCCCTCAAGCTCAGGGTCTCTGTTGGTTAGCCCAGCACTTGTTTGTGTTCCTAAACAGAAGACCAGGAGGTCACCCTCATCTCTGCCACCCAGAAACCCCTACCCCACAGGGCATTTATGTCCAACCCCCCTCTCCACCTCCCCCCCCCTGACCAGGCCAATGTGAGGACCAGGGCAGGCGGCCAGGCCGAGAGTTGTCCTGGCTAAATGTGGGTGGTGGCTGGAAAGGTTCCCAGAATGGGACATCTTTAATGGGCCAGAGTCTCAGCCAACCCCAGGGTCACTGAGGTGAGGTGAACACGTGCTCCCAGGAATGCGTGCCTATCCAGGCCTAGATCCCATGCGCTTTCCCCATTAAGCCACTTGCAGAGGCAGCCCTCCCAACACAGCGAGGAAACTGAGGTAGAGAGGCCGGGAGAGACTAGGCAGGAGCTTCCGCTGCTGGGACAAGGAGACCTGGGACTCCACATTCCTGCCTCTAGGTGGGGCCTGGTCCCCACGTTGTACCCGGCTGTCTCCAGGGCATTGAGCACTTGTTTTCTGCCTCTGGATCTGCAGAGGGTTAGAGGACCCGGGTGCTTGGCATGCCCCCCCCCCCACTTCACCCCTTTCTGCAGCGCCTCTGTGTGCTCTTGGGCTTCTCCATCTGGGGAACAGTGTTGGTCCCCAGGGCTGGACTCCTTTCTGACCCTATGATACAGGAATTTGGGGTGTCTTTGAGAATGACAGCAGAGCCATTCTGGGATCTTGGGTGGGCTTTTACCCACGAGTGCTGGAGGCTCTGGTCATGCAGAGAGTCTACTGAGTCTTCTGGGTTCTCGTTTTAGGAGTTTGATGAGTGACTTCCACAGACCATGAAGGTTAGAAAGATTTTATTCTAGAGTTTATGGGGAGCCAAGAAGTCAGCTCTTCTGCTGTAAGGCAGGAGGGTCCCCAGCAATAGAAAATCCACCTGGTGCCTCTCATTGGGGTCTTTTATAGGAATGAGCTGGATGGGGGCTGATCTGAGATCCCCAGCTTCATCGTGTTGGCAATGAGCCCCTGGGTGGCTCCCTGGAGGGATGTTTTGTCCTGTGGGCCCTTTTTGGGTTTCTCTGTGATCTGGGGCCAGAGGAAGCTAGGGACTTCCTGGAAGCAGATAAATGCCCACAAGGGGTTTTGGTCCTGTCACGATCTTCCTCTTGGTGAGTGGTGAGCATGGCAGGTCAATTCCTGGCACTAGGAGATTGGGGGGTGGACAGCCTAGACCACAGTCTTGCTTTATGACACTCGGCTCCTTTGGGCCTCAGTTTTCTCGCAGGACTGACCCTAGGGGCTGCAGCTCTCCAGCCACCCACTGTGTGGAAGGGGCTCTCCCCGGTCCCCAACCTTATTTCCTTCAGTGACAAGGCTGACAGCTTTTGGGGCAGGCATACTGAGCTATAGTTAGCAAAAAGAAAAAGTTGCCTTTCATTATTATTATATTTTTTACAGTTTGATGATCTTTTATGAAGACATACATTGTATGGCTGCATTACCATGACAATGGGGACAGAACAGCTTGTCACCTAAGTCCCCTCACCCTGCCCCTTCATCTCTAATCCCCACACCCAGCCCCTGCAAATCATTGACCTGTGTTCTAGTCTATGGGGTGACCTGTTCTAGAACATTCTATCAATGTACCCTACAGAGAGGCAGCCTCTGGACTGGTTCCTATCATCTTATATGTGTTTGTACGTGTGTTACCCTGTGTGTGTCCATGGCTAGATTATCGTTGGGTATCACATGAATAGTGCATGCACACTGTGTTATGGTTTGATCCAGGTGTCCCCCCAAAACAAATGAATGTATTCTGAGATATCGATCCTCAGCTGATGGCAATTCAGGAATTAGAACCTCACTAGAGCTGTGTTGTTGGGGGCAGGCTTATGGGGTTATAAGCCAGCTTCCCCTTGCCAGTATTTGGCACACCTTCCTGCCGCTGTCTGCAGTGCTGTGGCAGAGGTGATGTCCACCCCTCTGCTCATGCCATCATCTTCCCTGCCAGGATGGAGTCTCCCCTTGAGTCCGTAAGCCAAATAAACCCATTCCTCCACAAGCTGCTTTTGTTTGGGTTCTTTCTGCGCAGCAGTTAGGAAGCTGACCACAACACATTGCTTATCTGAACTTAATTTTTTTTTGATGCTTTCACCATGCTGTGTGCTGTGGGTATCTCACTTTGTAAAGACCAGCCAACTCCTTTGCCCATGTTGCATAGCATTGTGCACCGCAGAGCAATGTGTGACTCTTGTTTTCTTCATCTTTGCCCACACTTATAATGCTCAGTTTTAAGTGTTTAGCCACTTCAATCCATGGACAGTGGTTCCATTAGCGTACTCTTACCTCCAGGGATGTGGCATGGCCTTCCCTTTGCCATGCCATGGCTTCTTTGCCATCAGTTTTCTTGGATGAGGTGTCTCTTCTGATTTTTTCCACACTTAAAAAAAAAGTATGTTGGGCATGGGGGCGCATGCCTTTATAAAATCCCAGCACTCAGGAGGCAGAGGTAGGAGGATCGTCGTGAATTTGAGGCCACCCTGAGACTACATAGTAGATTCCAGGTCAGCCTGGGTTAGAGTAAGACCCTACCTCGAAAAACCAAATAATTACAACTAAAATCAAATAAATGGATAAGTGGGGCTGAAGCACAATGGTGGAGTGCTTGCCTACTTGAGAGCAAGGCACCAGACACATGCAAACACAGTGTAAGAGTTCACACCATAGCAATTTTTAAAAATACAGTCCACGTTTTTATTCTTCATTTACTTGATATTCTTTAAAAAAACTTTTTAATGACAACTTCCATAATTACAGACCATAAACCATTAAGATTCCCTCCCCACCCTCCCTCATATCTCTTCCCCCTCTCAATTGGTCTCTGTTTTGTTTTGGTGTCATCATCTTTTCCTCCCATTATGTGTAGGTATGTCAGGCACTGTGAAATCATAAATATAAAGGCCATTTTGTGTCTGGAAGTTTGCGTTGCAAGCGGTTCTACCCTTCCTTTGGCTCTTACAATTTTTCTGCCACTTCTGCAATAGACCCTGAGCCTCAGGAAGTCAGTTTACTTAAAAAATTTTATTTGTAAACAGAGAGAGGGGGGAGGGAGAGGGAGAGAGGCCAGGGCATAGTGTCACTGCAAATGAACTCCAAACACATATGCCACTCTGTGCATCCAGCTTCATGAGGGTACTAGGGAATTGAACCTGGGTCGTAGGCTTTGCAGGCAAGTGTTTAACCACTGAGTAATCTCCCTAGCTCCATTTTTATTTTTATATATGCGTATATATTTGTCATAGAGAATTCTGGGAGAAAACCGTGTATTTAATATTTTATTTGTTTGCAAACAGAGAAATAGGAAGGAGAGAGAGAGAGAGAGAGAGAGAGAGAGAGAGAGAGAGAGAGAGAGAGAGAGAGAACAGGTGTGCCAGGGCTTTTAGCTGCTGCAAATGAACTCCAGATGCATGTGCCACTTTGTGCATCTGGCTTTATGTGGGTACTGGGGAATTGAACCAGGGTTATTAAGTTTTGTAGGCAAGTGCCTTAACCACTGAGCAATCTGTCCAGCCCCATTTAAAAATATTTTATTTATTTGCACTCAGAGAGAGTGCCCCACACTCCCTCAGAGAGAGACAGAGAGGATGGGCATGTCAGGGCCTCCAGCCATTGCAAATGAACTCCAGGTGCATGTGCCATTTGCATCTGGCTTCATGTGGGTACTGGGGACTCCAACCTGGGTCCTTGGGCTTTACAGGCAAGTGCCTTAATCACTGAGCCATCTGTCCAGCCCCCATTTTTATTTGTATTTATTTGTGAGCAGGGCAGAGAGCAATAGACAGACAGAGAGAGAGAGAGAGAGAGAGAGAGAGAGAGAGAGAGAGAGAGAGAGTATGAGCACACCAGGGCCTCTATCCACTGTAAATGAACTCCAGATGCATGCACCACTTTGTGCATCTGGCTTTACATGGGAACTGGG